>SNQJ01S0113731.1:0-20162 GCA_010110895.2 Picea sitchensis
CATTATCTTATTACATATGTGCTTTCTTTCTCATAGTTATTTTCTCAGACAATAATTGGATGCTCACATGGTTAATGTATTAGTACTAGGCCTGTGGTATAGAGTAATTGTCTGCATGTTGAGCAATGGGTTATCCAAAGCTTAACCTCTTCCCCAGTAGTTAAAACTTAATCTTGTTGTTTGTCAAGTTGGTTTATAATGGCTTGCATCTCTCATATCATCCCCACACAAGATAAAATATAGAAGAAAACAGTCCTAACTGAAGGAAGATCCTCCAGAAGAAAACAAAAAATTGCATCGATAAATTGACCAGATCGCAAGATCTAGAGAATCATTCCATTTTAAATGATGTGGAGTCTAATTGGCCCTCGGTGGAGGTTTTGGTTCCTATTGTTGAGTTAAGGGATTCAAGACCCATCAACATAATTGGCTCTAGAAGGAGGGCATGAGAATGAATGGCTAAATATATATTTTATCTATCATTTCAAACGACCTACAGATTCATAACAACCCACATGCATGGATAGTCCTTCACAAGACAACCCACACACGTTGAGTATTCCTGAAATGGATAACTCACCCCAGCCCAAGGAAGAACCCTTTCACCATAAAATACCGTATTCCCTTCCTCACGAGGAAGTTAATCAATTCAAGAGAATCACTAGAGCCTACGCCCGGCTCTTCGAGCTTCAGAAATCTCAAATCTCAAACCTTGATGAGTTCTCTCTCTTGTGTGTGTGAAGTGTTAAAGCTCGTGCACCTTGTTATGATCATATGGTTGTTGATATCTTTCATTGTGATCCAACGACCACTATCACTCCTCCTCCTAAGCTTCTGATCTCTTCCAACTTATAAAGTATTCTAAGTCTTCAAAGGATTCAACCTTTTCGCCTACTGCGGGTCCAACTCTTGGAAGTCGACTACACTTCTGAAAAGTGTTATCCCTCCTAACATTGGCCTTGTGAATACTTTGACTTCCCACTTACTCCTTTCATTTTAGGGATTTTGATAATTCATATCCAAAGAATTTCTCGAAGAGAAATTCCTCTCGCCCTCTTGGCATTCTCCTTCTGCCCGATGCACACATTGCAACCATTTATTATGCAATGTTTGGATTCTTGTGGATGACTGTGCAGTCCTTGCAGCAATTACTTTGCACTCCTTACAAAGGTAATGTTTTGTGCTATCTCTTCTGAGCTTCGGAACCAAGACACATCCTATCAATGCACTCCTTGCATTTTGTGTGCACACCGTGCACCGATTTAAACAAAAGAGAAACAATTGAAACTTATTCTGACATTCATAGTTCCATACATTCATTTATAGAAACAACAACAACAGGAAATTTGCAAGAAATAACAACATCCAAACACATTGGATCAATTTTCCTCTGTTGTGTTCATTCAAAATAAAAATGGTTTACAGCTATAATAAAAAAACAACTACAAACTCAGAAATCTCCTACTAACTTGCAGCTAGCCTCATTTGGGTGTACAAAACCTCTATTTATATCAAAGGGTTCTTAGGGTTCCCCCCGACTACTTGTCTACTCCAAAACCTAATCTAACGACTATCTTAGTCCAATCGCATTCAAGAGAAGGAGTGGAAACTCCCACTTCGCTCGCAATCATTCAAGCGTGCTTCAGAATATTTTTCATTGCTAAGTTCAGGCATGATTCAAATTATCTCCCATGATTGATTTCAGGCATGCTCCAAAATATCCATCGTGACTGCCAGCATTGAGATTCCGAAAATATTTCCAGGCATTGATTGGTCCTTCATCGAGTGCTCACTAACAATGCTCCTACATCATACTCCCCTTGACAAAAATTCATGGACTCCTATCCATGAGCTCCATCACCGACTTTCCATGCTTCTGGATGTTAGCTTCATTTTCCCAACTGGCATCTTCTATTGGGTGTCCCTTCCACTTGACCAGATATTCAAAATAGGTATTCCTCCTGGTCTTTTTTCCAATCCTATGATCAACGATCTTCTCCATATGTGGTCTTTCTTATATAGGCATTTGTTTCTCCCACTGAATCTTCTCTTGATCTTTTGATCCCTATGTGTCATCTTTCCTGTAAGGGTACATGTCTAAAACGTTGAATATGGGCGATATTCCCACATCATCTGGCATCCGAATCTCATAGGATTTTGCATCAAACTTCCTCAAGATACATGGCCCTATCTTCTTCATATTTAACCTGTTATATGTTTCCCTAGGGAAAAAAATTTCCCTGAGATGTGCTTAAACCTTATCTCCTACTTCAAATTGAATTTCTTTATGATGTTGATCAGCTCTGTTCTTGTACTCTTGGTTAGAACTCTGCAATTGTCCTCTGATCTGGCTATGGAGCTTCTGCATTTCTGCAACAATTTTTTTTTCTCTAGAGCTACTAATCTCACTCTGTTCTAAGTCTCTCAACTTAGATACTCCCATGGGTTTCAGTCCATATAATATTTGGAATGGGATTTTTCCAGTGCTCCTGTTTGGTGAGTCATTGTATTGAAATTCTTCTTGTGGAAGAATCTTATCCCACTGATTATGATTCTCAGTGACCAGAATCCTCAATAACTTTCCCAAACTTTTGTTTATCACCTCAGTCTGTCCATCTGTCTGAGGGTGATAAGTTGAGCTGAAGGACAAATCCATCCCCAACTTCTTCCACAGTGTTCTCAAAAAATGACCAAGAATTTTTGTGTCTTTATCCAACACAATGCTTCTCGGTAGGTTGTGAAGTCTCACAACTTCCTTGAAATACAAATTTGCAACATGTGTTGCATCAATGGTCTTTTGGCATTTGATAAAGTGTGTCATGTTTGAAAATCTATCCACCACCACAAATATGAAATCAAATCCTCTTTATGTTCTTGGCAGTCCCAACACAAAATCCATGCTTATTTCATCCCAAGGCCTCTCTGGTATTGGAAATGGTGGATACAATCCAGTGTTCTATCTTTTTCCTTTTGCATGTTGGAAAATTCTACATCTGTTCACAAACGTTATCACTTCTATTCTCATACCTGGCCAATATAATGAACTGCTCAACTGTGAAAATGTTTTATCATGGCAGAAATGTCCATCTAATCCTCCACTATGATTTTCCTTCAAAAGGTTATCCCTCATTGAGAATTTTGGTATGCACAACTGATTTCCCTTGAACAACAATCCCTCTTGAATCATATACTCTTCCCACTAGCTTCTATCTTCTAGCACATGATTCACACATGCTTCATATGCTTCCTTGAAATTTGGATCATCACAATACGTATCTTTAAGGTGTTCAAACCCCAAGGTCTTCACCTAAAATTCTTGTAGAATCAAACATCTCCTACATAATGCATCAACAACTTTGTTAACATTCCTAGAAATATGGTTTATGACAAAAGTAAAATTTTGCATAAAATCGACCCATTTTTCATGCCTCTGATTCAATTTTTCCTATATGGTTATGAATTGTAAAGCTAGGTTATCCCTATACAAGACAAATTCCAGTGGGACAAGGTAATGTCTCGCTTTCTTCAAGGCTTGAATTATGGAATAAAACTCCTTATCATATGTGGAGTACCTTCTCTTGGTCTCATTCAACTTTTCATTGAAATAGGAAACAGGTCTATTATCCTGGCTCAAAACTGCTCCAATTGCAACTCCACTTGCATCACATCTCACCTGAAATGTCTTTTCAAAATTTGGCAAGACTAGAAATGGTCGTTCGGTTATTTTTTCCTTCATTATATTGAATATCTTCTCGGCTTCCTCTGTCCATTTAAAATACTTGTGCTTCTTATTCACTCTATCCATCATTGGTACGCAAATTCCGCTGAAGTCTCTGATGAACTTCCTATAGAAACTTGCTAAGCCATCCAAGCTCCTTACATCAAACACACTCTTTGGTGACTGCCATTCTTTGATTTCTTTCACCTTCTCTAGATCCATCTTCAATTCATTTGAAGAGATCACAAACCCCAAGTAAATGAGTTATGTCTTCATAAAAGAGGACTTCTTCAGATTTATCAACAACTTCTCCTGCTGTAGTCTCCTCATCACTAGTGTGAGGTGTCACAAATGCTCCTCTTTAGTCCTGCTAAAGATACTTATATCATCCATATATACAACCACAAAATTGTTAATGAAATCTTTCAATATTTCATTCATCAGCCTCATAAAGGTACTCGGGGCATTTTTCAAACCAAATGGCATAACAAGACACTCATACAAACCTTCATTTATATTAAAGGATATCTTCCACTCATCACCTAATCTCATTCTAATATGGTGATATCCACTTTTAAAATCTAGTTTAGAAAATAAATTTTCTTGAGTTAAACAATCCATTAAATCATCCATTCTTGGTAAAAGAAATCTATACCTGATGGTGATATTGTTAATGGCTCTTGAGTCTATACACATTCTCCATCCTCCATACTTCTTTGGACTCAACATGGCTATTATTGTGCATGGACTCAAGATCTCTCTAAGCAAACCCTTGTCTAACAATTCCTAGACTTCGTTCTCCACTTCCTCATTCTCTAGAGGTGTCAACTTGTATGCAGAATTACTCTTGGTATCAAGTCAATATGGTGGCTGATACTTCTGACGGCTAGTAATGAGTTAGGCAGCTCATCCACCACTGTGTCAGGAGAATTATCCAGCAATTCCTAAACTTCTTCAGGAAAATTATCCATCGAAATACTTGTAAGGATAACCCTAGGTTTCCTCACCACAACAAACTGCATCTCCTGTTATTTCTTGAATTCTTTTAGGAGTTCCTACCCACTCATGATAAGTATTCTTGTGTTGGCTTCCTCTTTCACCTTCTTCTCCTCTATTGGCAGTAACATGTGTGTTCTACCATTATTTTCTAAGGTGTATGTATTATTCATCCCATCATGAATGGCATTCCTGTCAAACTGCTATGGCCCTCCCAACAAAATATGGCATACATCCATGGGAATCACATCACATAGAATTTCATCTCTATATACTTCGACCTTAAATTCAACCAAGCATTGTTTACTAACCATTACCTGGTGTCCTTTCTGAAAGCATTAGACTTTGTATGGCTTCAGATGTGTAGTTGTCTATAGCTCCAATTTCTCCACCATCTTTGTGGATACTAAGTTATTCATTCTCCCACTGTCAATTATCACCTTGCATACTTTGTCTTTAGTCTTGCAAGCTATTCTGAAGAGACTATTCCTTTGCACTAGATTTTCCACCTCTACCTCTGGTTTTAAGAGAACCTTCCTCAACATCAAGGATCTTCCATCCTATGCTCCTTCTGCTTCAACATCCCTTCTATGTTCTTCCGAAATGTGAGCTTCACCTCCTCCTTCTTTATTTTTCTCGGGACATTCAAAAGACATGTTCCATGTCTTTCCACATGCATAAAATCTTACTTCTCCTCCTCTACTTCTTCCTCTTCCTCTAGAATAACTTCTTCCACCACCTTGTCTCACTCGGGAACTTCCTCCTCTTTCCGAGTGACTCTGCAGTTTCTCAGTATCTTCCTTAGAGTTATGTGTCTTCTCATGCGTAACTCCCTTGCCTTTGTTTGGGGCTGGGATTTTACCTCTTCCTCACTGTCTTTGTTTTCTGGCCAACTTCTCCTCTTCCTTCACCACAAACTGATAAGCATCCTCAACTGTCATTAACATCACCATGCTGAGATCATCCTGGATTTCATATCTTAGGCCATTTATATATATCCGACAACCATTTCTTCATCTTTCTCCATTTTTTTAGTTCTGATGTTTAGTATATAGAACTCCTCTGTGTACTCTTTAACTATCATACCTTTCTGTCTCAGGTTCTACAACTTCCTGAATAGGTTTATCTGATAATATTTTGGCATGAACTTAGCCTTCATCTTGGCTACCATTCTGTCCCAATTCTTTATCTTATGTTTTCCTTTGCTTCTCCTCTCAGACTACAGTTCATCCCACCACAATGTTACATGCCCTTTTATCCTGGTGACAACCTGTTTAACATTTTTCTCTTCATTGACATCTTCATAGTCGAAATTTTTGTCCATGGATCTTACCCAATCCAGTAGCTCTTCAACATCTAAATTTCCTTCATACATTGGGACATCTATCTTGTCTCTGCCTCCCAATCTAGAAACTTCTCTCATGAAGTGTTCTTGGGAAACATTCTCTCCTGCAGCTTCTTCATCTTCTACTTCTTTTCTCTCTGCATCATTGATGTCTCCAGCATCAGGTTCTCTCCTCCACGCTGCCTCCATCATCTCTAATATTGCACAAAGTTCTCGCATCTCCCTTTTTACAAACCGATTGGCTAAAGGTGGTTCCACTCGTCTTTTCGGTGGAATTGTGTTGATTGTCTATTACGCACAGAGTACAACTTTGAGCTATTTTGTCTCTCCTCCTTTTCTTGCTATCTGTAAGAAAAACTTCTACCCTGATACCATTTGATGCAGACCCCCTTCTCTCCTAAGGGTTGCGCGACCTCCCGGTTAGGATCTTCGATTCTAGAGTCGAGTGACTCTCTGAAATCTTATTTGCCTCATTATATGTTAAACATTGGTCCCCTCGGCTCCCTGCGTATGATTCACAACACCCGTGACCTTCCCTTTCACACTCTACGAAAATATCATATTATCGGGCATTACCACCTTTTCTCTTGGCCCCTCCTCTGATGTGACCTTAGGCAATGACCACACAATTGAGGGTGCGACCAAAAGAGGTTTGAATTCAAACTACTTTTGGGCCCACAATTTTCCTCAAGCCCCCACATGTCTTCCTAGTGAAACCACCCTATGGATTGTGGCCCACCCTTGACTTTTTAAAGTCTTCACAACACTTGTCCCCACAATGTGAGATGACCGTCAATCTCACGATCTTGACGGTGCTTCCAGACAAATGACTGAGATCTATTCCTTGGAAGGAATGGTCTGGATCTCCCTCTCCCCTATCGATGACTATAGTCAATTCAGAATTCTAGACTTTGGAATTCTCGAATCTCAAACCTTGGTTTCCTTTGTAGAGTAATCTTATAGAGAAGAAGATCTGCTGACAACTATCCCCTTCAATCAACGGTTGTGATCTCTGCGGGTCTCTAGACTTAGGGGTTTTGAAATCTCAACCCTGCTTTCTTCCGTACTCCAATTTCCAGGAGCTGATGATCTGCGGACACCTATCCTATTCAAGTAATGGTCCTATCTTCACTTCAGGTGTTTGAACTTTAAATAAGGATCAATGGTCCTGATACCCTCTTCTCGATCAACGATCGATATCTCCTCCAGTTTTTGATCTTCGGAGATTTCAAATCTCAAACTTCACCCTTGATCCAATGATTTTGTCCAAAGGTTATAATCCGTTGATGCATGTCCACCTCGGATCAACGACTTAGGTTTACTTTCAGTCTTTAGCCAGAGTGCATGGAGCCCTACCACGTCTCCCTTATATATAATGTATATAAATAACTTTGGGTCTTTAATCAAAGCTCACATATATATTCCACGTCTCTTTTGAACTCCAACAACTCAGATTCACTTTGAGTGATTTGACATCTCAGCTTTACTTCGAGTGATCTGATGGTTCAGATCTGCTTCACTAATTGGACATTTGAGATTCACTTTAGATCTCAAGAGCTTCAGAATTCATAAATCCAAACTCTCAAGCATGCCCCATCCTGAACTCACGATATCTGACGGCTCATATTCGCTTGGATGATCCAATGCTTGAGGTTCACTTCAAGTGATCTGACGGTTTAGATCTGTTTCGACTGATCAGTGGTTAAGATTCTACTTTGTGTTTCCGACTATTCAGGCTTCGAAAATCTCAAGTCTGAAACCTTGATGAGTTCCATATCCTGTGTGTGTGAAGCATTAAATCTCATGCACCTTGTTTTGATCAGACGATTGTTGATCTCTTGGATTGCGATCTAACGACCACTACCACTCATCCTCATGAGCTTCTGATCTCTTCCAACTTAAAAATTCTTCTATGTCTTCAAAGGATTCAACCTTTGTGCCTCCTGTGGGTTGAACTCTTGGAACTCGACTACACTTCTGAAAAGTGTTATCCCTCCTAAGATTGGCCTTGTGAAGACTTAGACACTTGCGCACTCATTTCAGGGATTTCGATAACTCAGATCTGAAGGATTTCTCAAAGAGAAATTCCTCTCACCCCTTTGGTGTTCACCTTCTTCTTGATGCACACATTGCAACCAGTTATTACACAAGGTTTGAATTCTTGTGGGCGATTGTGAACTCCTTGCAGTAGTCACTTTGCACTCCTTGTAAAGGGAACATTTTGTGCTATCTCTTCTGATTTTCAGAACCAAAACAGATCTCGTCAACGCACTCCTTATGTTATGTTTGAACACCATGCACTAATTTCAATAGAATATAAACAATTGAAATTTATTCTGACATTCATAGTTCCATACATTCATTTACAAAAACAACAACAACAAGAAATTTTCAAGCAATAACAACATCCACACACATTGGATCAATTTGCCTATGTTGTATTCATTCAAAATAAAAATGGTTACAACTACAATCAAACAACAACTACAAACTCATAAATGTCCTACTAACTTGTAGCTAGCCTCATTTGGGCATACAAAACCTCTATTTATCTGAGAGAATTATTAGGGTTCCCCTCGACTACTTGTCTACTCCAAAACCTAACCTAACGACTATCTTAGTCCAGTCTCTCTCCAGAGTGGGAGTGGAAACTCCCACTTCGCTCGTAATCGTTGAAGCGTTCTTCAAAATATTTTCTGGCACTGGGTTTATGCGTGCTTGAAAATATCTCCCTACGCTGAGATCAGACGTGCCTCAAAATATTCTCTGTAACTGCTAGCGTTGAGATTTTGAAAATATTTCTAGGCGCTGAGTGGTCCTGCTCCGCATGCTCTGTAACGATTCTCCTGCATTGATATTCATCATAATTTTATATTTAGCATGGATTTATGAAGCTGAGCTCGTTACAGAGTATTCTGTACTGACTGGTTACTCTTCCAATCCCTACAAAGAACTTCATTGATGCCTCCTGCATCTCATGATTTTATCACTGGGTCTATGTTGCTAGAGTCCACCATATGCCTCATGCTCTTGTTCAAAGGAAGTATATCAACCTGTGTCGGCCACTCCTTAGAACTCTTGACTTTGCCTGTCAGACATACCCTCATATTGTCTTGGAATGACATGATATTGTAGTCCTATCATGCACCCTTGCCCTACCTTCATCATTGGTAGCTAACCTTGAACTGAACAGTCAACATTTTACCATTGGTCATTGACTAAGTGGTTTCCCTTAGGTTCAACGGCAAGAAATATATTCACACATTGGGATTCATGCAATGTCTTAGATTCCATTAGCCTTATTGGTGGTTTCCTCGCCTTTGTCAACATTTTTTCATCATTGGTTGCTATTCAAAGGGTCTTTTTTGTGTAACACTTTCTCTTGGCACACGCGAAAGACGCATAGGGTCGTTGGTTCGTGAACTTGTGCTTCGTCCAATTTCCACAAAATCATGAATCTCTTTGTACCTCATGTTGATTGATGAGAGATGCCTTAATGATCTCCTTTCAGTGGGTCTCTTTCCATCGACATCAACCCATTTATTCTGGAAACGAGGCCTGGAGTCTTATGAGTACCTTGAGGATTGTAGTCATTAGTGGTAGGCTCTGTCGCCATCGACAGTTGGGAATACATCAATGTCTCCTTATCGATGGATTCTTCAAGTGTTTGAAACCGACTCCTTTATTCACACTTGTAAGAATGTACCTAAGGCCTTAATACCTACTTTCATTATCGATACTTTGTCTCTCTTTTTTTAACGGTATACCTCAATGCCTAGTAATAAAAAAATGTCTCATTATGTTCGAACTCAACTCCTTTATTCGGATGATGTAGACTTGAACCTTTGGCGGATTGTGTAGAAGACTTGAAGACATCACTATGTGGCAGTAACTTTCCTGAGATGTTGCTTCCTTTTCATTGGACCAATACCTATATGACTTCAGTGATCATGGGAGATCAGATTGTACTCCATAGTATATAGATATCCTCAGCTTGATTTTTTGCGAATGGTTCTACTAGGCCTTGTTCATGACTATGATAGCTATTGTCATGTAACCGTATTTGTATTTTCCTATTCATGGCCATAAACACTTATTTGGTATATTTTTCACATGGATATGCAGTGTATTTTTGGCATCCATTTATGCAAAGTCAGTACAGAATGTAATGAGCAATTGAGTTCATCCAGTTGATTCTCTACCACTCCACTTTTGGGTTATTTATAATGTATTTTTTCCATCACAAATTCTCCTCTGACCTCACACATTAGAGGGCATCTGTTAGAGAAATATTTTCCTCACCCTACGCAATCTTGCAGAAAGGGCCTTGTTCCATTCCCCCATGCAAACTTACTTTCCCTGATTGATAAATCTAGAGACAAAAATAAATATTTTTCCACTTATACGCACCTTGAAAGCTATACAACAAGCGTATACCTTGGTTGCTACACTACAACCCACATACATTGGGATTTGTGCCAGAAAATCAAAATTAAATGTCGAGTTTCCATGTCTCGACAAGAGATCTCTGATTCTTGTCCTTGCATATACTGGAAACATTCTGACACAACCCTTCAGTTTCATTTTGAAGGCTATAAATATTCCAATTTCGAGCTATGAAAAAGGGGGATATTTCTACTTTGAGAGAAAATTTACTTTGGAGAAATTATTACTTCATTATTGAGTTTGCATCCCTTTGTCCTTTAAGTTTGAACATAGTGTTCAACCCCCAATCTCTTCCCTTATTGATGGAGAACATCTTTGTCTCCCTTATATGAGCTTTCCATTGGTGGAGGATTGAAGTGGTGGAGGCCCAGTTGGAAGGAACTTGGTTTCTTGGTTCTGAACCATGCCGACACAGAAGTCTATAATGTTTTCACTTATGTTGATCATTTATTCATATAAATACTAATTTCCCGTCAAATTGATATCTTGAAAATATATATGTTATGATCCATGGGCACATTTGTTTTGTATATTGATGGATTATGTTATGTAATGTGATAACCTTTTATATTATCGTTATATACTTGCTTTTCTTATTTGTTGAGAACTTGTTGCAGGTATAAATCTTTGGGTCAAAGCGCTCAATGATGGACATCATCAAATGTATGGATGAGGTAAGCCTCTTTCTTACTTCTCTTCCACATTAGTTTATATAGCATATGCTGAAATTGAGTCGAATTATAAAGTCATACCTGTCTGTTGTGGTTCACCCTAGACATAGAGATATTTTCCTGGTAACAACAACATCCAAGAGGATACAACAGTGGAAGACATGGGAAGGATTTATGCAGCTTTAGATTATCGACAAGTAGAGTACCAATCCAATATGATTGAAGTGGAAGGTAAGATCATTAATCAACATGTGGCTATTTTAATTGATTTAGGAGAAATTCATTGTTACATTGATCCTAAAATAGTGGATAGATTACATTTCAAGAAAAGTAATCTTGAAAAATCAAGTTTGGTTCAGCTAGCCAGTGGAACCAAAAGGAGAATCCATGAAATAGTCAACGGTTGTTTCATAAGTATTATTGGTGTGAATACTAAAGTTGATCTAAATATTATACCATTAGGGTCGTATGATATTCTAATGGGAATGGATTGGTTGGGAAATCATTATGCTTCGCTAGATTTCCATAAAAAGACATTTACATGTCTTGATGAAGAAGGAAAACAAAGAACTGTCAAAGGAGTTCCAAGACCCATCGCTATAAGGGAGATTTCAGCCTTACAAATGAAGAGATGTTTCAGAAAAGGATGTCAAATGTATGTAGCCCATGTGGAGGATTTGCAAAATACAAAGGGGCAAAACCTTGAAGAATTCTTGGTACTACAAGAATTTGAAGATGTATTCCAAGAAATATTAGGGTTTCCACCAAAGTGGGAGATATACTTCTCTATTTATTTAGTGCTAGGAACTACCTTGGTGTCAAAAGAACCTTACATAATGAGTACACAAGAATTAAAATAATTACAAATTCAGTTGGAAAAAATGTTAAAGAAAGGTTATATACGTCCACGTGTTTCACCTTGGAGAGAACTAGTACTCTTTGTTAAAATGAAGGATGGAAATTTGATACTATGTATTGGTTTCTGACAACTGAATAAATCCACTATAAAGAACACGTACCCTCTATCCAGAAATGATGACCTCTTTGATCATATAAGAGGGGAAAATATTTTTTCAAAGATAGAATTGAGATCAGGATACCATCAAGTAAGAATCAAGGAAGAACACATCAATCATACAACCTTTAGAACTAGGTACGGGCATTACAAATTTGTAGTGGTGCCATTTGGACTGTCCAATGCACCCGTTGTCTTTATGTGCTTAATGAATGGCATGTTCATAAATTATTTGGATAATTTTTTCATAGTATTACTCGATGACATACTTGTCTATTCTAGGTCATAAGAAGAGAATGAACATCACCTAACACTAGTATTGCAAGTTCTTAGAAAACATCAGTTGTATGGCAATCTGAGTAAGTGTTATTTTTACCAAGAACAGATCCATTACTTGGGACACATTATTTCAGAACAAGTTATAGCAGTAGATCCAGAGAACATTGAAGCCATTAGAGGATGGCCATCACCCATGAATGTTTCAAAAGTCATATATTTTATGGGATTATATGGTTACTAAAGAAGGTTTATAACAAGGTTCTCTAAGATTTCTCATCCCATCACCTCTTTGCAAAAGAAGAGACTTAATTTTGAATGGAAAAAAACGTGTGAAGAGAACTTTAATCTGCTGAAATAATTACTTACTAGTGCACCTATTTTAAAGATTGTTGACCTAACTGAAATTTTTGTGGTGTGTACAGATGCATGAAAGGAAGAACTTCGTGGATTCCTCACTCAAAATGGACATGTCATTGGTTATGAGTCCATAAATATTCAATAACATGAGAGGAACTATTCCACAGATGACTTGGAGCTTGTTGCCATTGTTCAAGCATTGAATATGTGGAGGAATTATATAATGAGAAATATATTTGAATTAAGAACATATCATAGTGGTCTGAAATATATTTTTAAACAACCAACTTTAAATGCCAGGAAAATGAGATGGCTATAATTTTTAATTGAATATGATTTCAACATTAAGAATATCAAAGGAAAATAAAATAAATTTGTTGATGCACTTAGTAGAAGAGTTCATCTCATGCATGTTATAGTTGTTAGTATGCATCAGTCAAATTTAAAGAGAATAATTTTAGATGTTGTTGTAACAGACCATCATTACCTACACGTAAAGGAAATCTTACAGCAAGAATATGTAAAACATAAAATGAAATAGTATGAGATGAAGGAAGATGGATTACTTATGCATAAAAATAGAATTTGTGTTCCTAGTTCTATAGAACTTAGGAATTTGGTATTAAAAGATATGCATAATGTTCTAGATGATGGACATCCTGGTTACCAGAAAACAGTTGCAGCACTAAAAAGCCAATTATTGTTTTTGGGAATGAAAAAGGATGTTGTTGATTACATCGCTAGATGTATGAAATGTTAGAGAGTGAAGGTTGAGCATATGAACACAACGAGTCTGTTGCATCCCTTTATAATTCTACAGAAGAAATGGAAAGTGGTAACCATTAACTTTATAACAAAATTTCCCAGGACAACAAGACAACATGATTCAATCATGGTAGTGGTTGATAAATTGACAACGGATGCTCATTTTGTTCAAGTAAAGAAATCTCATACATTAGCCAATATTGCAGAAATTTACATGAAACAAATTGCTAGGTTGCATGGGATACCTAAGGAAATTGTATGAGACAAAGATACAAAGTTTACTTCAAATTTATGGAGGGGATTGTTTAAAGTATTTGGTACAAATATGAACTTTAGCACAACATACCATCCATAGTCAGATGGGAAGGAAAAGAGAGTTAACCAAGTAATTGAAGACATGGTGAGGATGTATGTGATGGATAAGTCATCTATGTGGGAAGATTACATACACTTTGTTGAGTTTTCCTATAATAATGGGTATCAAGATTGATTGAAAATTATCCCATTTGAAGCTTTGTACGCTAGGAAATGTAATACTCTAGTAAGTTGGGACAACCCAACAGACAAAGTGGCACTTGGGCTAGAATTTCTCAAAGATATGGAAGACTAGATGGTTAGTATTAAGCATAATTTAAAGGCATCTCAAGATAGGCAAAAAATTTAGGAAGATAAGAACATGAAAACTAGAGAATTTAAAGTGGGGGGGAATGTGCTTTTAAAAGTGAAGCCCAAGAAGAGCTCTTTGAAGTTGGGTAGTTGTACAAAGATGACAACAAGATTATGTGGTCCATTTGAGATATTGGACATAATAGGGCCAGTTGCATACATTCTTGCATTGCATGATTTCATAAATGTGCATAATGGGTTTCATGTCTCCTTGATAAAAAAATGTCAACATGATCTTAACCATCTTATTGATTAGCATCTGATTCAGGTAGAGGAAGAGGAAGGATTTCAGGTCCAACCGATGTGAGTAGTGAACATAAAAGTCAAAATGCTCTAGAACCGATTCATAGGGCTGGTAAAAGTCCAGCAGACCTGCTACAGTCTTGAGGATGCTACTTGGGAGCATGAAGATTCGATGCAGGTAGAGTACCCACATATTTTTGAATAAATTTTGGAATTTTGATTCTTGTTTTATATATGCACCGAGGACAATGCCAAAATAAGGGGGAAGGAAATGTAATACCTCGGTTTTGAGTCTCCTATTAAATATTGTATTTTTTTTAAGTTATGAATGGCCAGAGTGCCTAAACAGTTATTAAGAGGCCAGTATGCCTAGGAAATGTAATGTTTTGATCATTATTAATATAAACACATCGATATTGTCTAGAAGGACAAGAAAAATAGTTATAGAGGGATATGATTCCATAAGAGAGGTGTCTTGAGGGGTTGAGTACTTATTTTATATTTTATTTACCCATTTGTGTTTTTAGTGGAGAATAATAGTTACATGAGCTTCTTGGTGGAAGACCATGGGGTTCCTTAATTCCAAGAAGTACATAAACCCATCCCTGGTCTATGGTTGGGGTTGGTTTTTGTTTTTGGGGATTTTTGGTTCCTTCACACTCTCTTGTTCATTTTCCATCGTGTTCACCTTTCATTTATCTTATGTTCTCCACTAATCCCTTCACCTACGTGTCTCATCTGATTCAAGAGCTCCTTGGGGGAAGGATAATGAATTCCTAAGAAAATCCATAGTCGTTGGCTATATAGATTGTTATTGTATTCAAAATAGGTTTAGTGCCTGCATGCTTGTGATTCATTGGCCCATGTTTCATTTAACTCACAATTGTGAGTCCTGAGATTCTCAGCAGGGAGATTCTTGAACATAAGCATTGTATCCCTACAAGATATGGACACCCTGGGGGACTGTGTGGAAGAGAAGGGGGTCCATGCTCTTGGGTTGTGCAGACTAGGTAGAAGAGATTTCATGTACTTTGGATTGTTGTATGTGTTGAAATGCCTATGAGAGTCCGAGGGATGACTAGCTTGGGAAACCGAGTGACACCCTGGAATCCATCCTTGGCTGGAACATCCTTGGTCTGTAGCCAGCTGGTGTCTTGTTTTAAAAAAAAATAAGTGCTCACTGCTATGGTTATTTACCTATGTATGATTTATTCCTTTGTGTGTTTATTTATCTTTGACTTTAATATTTAGAACATGCATGCTTGCTAGTTATTGTTGTGCATGGCTTAGTTTAGGTTGTGGGATAAATATTTATTTCCACATGCAATTTTCATGTCTCTTAATTAACTTAGAAGTGATTTGAATTTAGATAAATCACTGTGAACTGAGTCCCTAGACTACAGTGTGCCCCGCCTGCGGGTGGTTGGGTGTGTTACAGTAAGAATCAGTGGTGTAGCCCAACCTATGGGTGGTTGGGTATGTTACAATCGCGTTTTTCTTATAAACAACAACTACTTATTTTTCCTTATTCCCAGATTGACTATAATGTTTATTACCTTTATAGTTACTCTCTTAATAAATTTGTTGATTATTTCAAAAATTCTTATTATAAAATTTATTTCCTTTTCCTTTTTGTTCAAATTTATTACGATTTTTATCTTTCCAGTTATTTACATTATGATTTTTGTTTTCATTTTGTTCATAACTAAAAATATCCTTTCTCATTGCTTCTTCTAAAGTTCTTGGGTTATCGTATTCAATTCTTTCTTTATAAACAAGAGGAAGACAACTTATAAAACATTGAATCTTTGGATTTTCATCAACAATATAAGTCACATAATGCAAAAAACTTAAGAAATTACTACACAAATACTTCCCAGTTTTAAATCATAAAATTCCTTATATTTTTCCTTCTAATATTGTTTTGACAAGTATTTTATTTTAAAATATTTCTTAAAAGTTATCCAAGTTACATATCATTATTTAATATGTTTTTTATTTTTTATATCTTTCCATGAGATATAATCTTTCCAAATCAAATTATATATTTTCATTTTAGCTTTTAATTCACTAGAGTAATTATATATTTGGAAGTATTTCTTCATTCCTAAAAGCCATGCTTCAACTTCTTCTCCTATTTCAATTTCATCATTGAACATAGGGGGATTGATATTTTTAAATTAGCTAGTGATTTCATATAAGACTTGTGTTTCTTTTTATTTTCCAACTAGTTATTATTACTTCTTTCACTTGAATTTTCATATATATTTTTCTTTTATTATCCAATTTCTCTTTAGTGGATTCAATGTCACTATCCGAAGATGCTTGTTTTCTTACTTTTTGTTTGTGTGCTTAGTTTCCAATTTTGTTAAATCCAAATTCCTTATTCTTAAGGTTTTCATGATCATTTAATTTGTTTAATAATACGTCACTTAATTATTCTTGTGCTTTTAGGATACGTTTTTTTATCATCCTTCACACTTTGTAATTGCACCTTAATATCTTTAACTGTTTGTAACATTTCTAACTAATTATCATTTTTAGTTTCATTTAGATTTACCCATATATTATCCTCATTAAAATTTTCTTGTTCCACATTATCTTGATGTTTAGGATGAGAACCCCCTTCTCCTAACATCTAAACATTTGTCCTTCTTATAGAAATACAACAAGAAATTTTTCCTTTTTCCTTGTATAATAATAAGTGAGAAGAAAATTCATAAATTTTATTAGTCTATTTTGAAAAATAAAGATTAAGACTTCCTACTACTATGGTAATTTATATTTAATGTGTTTATTATGTTGATATCTCTTAGGACAAGTGTTGAAATCTTAGCTTGTCACAAACCACAATTTTTTTATTTTTTTTAAATAATATAAAAGTGATTTACATATATATAGAAATTTGTATGCTATACCTTAGGGTTCCTATTGATATTATAGGTTAATATTTATTGATCAAAATAACAAACCTATAGTCACTACTCTAATCTTTTATATCCAGTCTTGATAAGGACTTACATAGAAACCTTACCAACTTTATATCCATTTAACTAAACTTATTAACATTATAAATGCTTTCAATATACATTATAAGTATTTCAAATATCAATATATATCTTTAAAATAACATTATAAGTCTTTATGAAAACCTCACATACTATAGAACTCTAGAAACGATTTAGGATATACAAATTAAATTTTCTTATACGAAAGTCGAACCCAAGTATCCTTTCATACTCTTATGACATATTATGTGTTAAATCAACACATCACTCATATTAAATTTACATATTGTATGATTTTAATGTTTCTTGTGATCAACGTCCTTTGCAAAGGTAAAATGGAAGACATTTGGAAAAAATTTGGTGAAGTCTCATTGAGGTATTAAAGGAGGTAATATATGACATGATCTTAGTCGTTGATTTTAAACAAGTGTTTCTCCGATAAGACACAACCTAGACGAAGTACTGGATCTCGATTTCAACGATGGTTTCTGGATTCCTACGAGGTTGTCCGAAACCCTGAGGTTGTCATTTCTCAAGTCTTGTTTTCTTGTAAGAAAACTACTTTTTTTCTGAGAAAGTGAGCTCTCTGTAAGATTTTTTTTGCGCGAGGAGTTACCATGTAGGATTACTCTACGCGAGGAGTCACCCTATAGGATTTCTCTGCGTGAGAAGTTACCCTGTGAGTTTTCTCTACGCATGGAGTTACTCTGTAGGAGTTATTTTTTAGTAGAGTTGTTCGTTCCTCGAAGGTTTTCCACCATGGGAAATAGTTTTCCATCCGGAGAAGACCAAACTATTCCTCTTCTGTAAGTACATTCATGTCATTTTTATTTATCTTAACTTATTACAATTTCTTTCCTCTTTTTATATATTTTGTTTTTGTATATCTTGAGACTAAAATCCAATCTCTTTTATACGTATGTTTGAATATAATCACACACATTTTTATCTGATGAAGGAAGTACACCAGAGGTCATTCCCGCAGTGGTAAGTGTCGGTTTAGATTATGAGTCGCAAAATTTTAATTTCTTCATTTTCCTCAAATTTATTCTAAGAGCTTCAACAAGCACTAACGAATTTTATTCGTTGTTTTTATTTTGGGTCCAAACCATCTGGGCGTAACAACCCTATTTAAAAATGGAACCTCGTTGGTGTTATTATCTCATAATTAGTTATGTGTTTCTTACGGCTTAATCTCCAGGAGTCGAGTTGTGGTTTTCAAGCTCATGATCTATACATGAGTTATTAATTTCCAAATATCAGATCTGGAATGGGTTGTAAATATATAATTAGTCTTTTAAATATTATGTTTTTCCCACAATTACGCTTCCAAGTTACCTGTGAACGAAGATGTAATATTTATTTTGAGACAGCACTTAACTTTGAGAGCTCCGAAGCTATTTTTTTCCTTGGGGCTACAATATTCACTATAGATAGATTTTCATGGTATTTTTGTACCACTAAAATATAGGTTCTTCTAAGTTGAACAAATATTTATGGGTTTCATTTTTCCTTTTGGACTCTTAATAAGGATTTTGTTTTCTCTCTGTTTATCGTTTCACTTATATTTACCTGGTCAAGTAACATTATTTTGTGAAATGAAATATCATTCTTATACTTACAGTATGTTTATAAATAAGAAACTATGTAATTTGTATTTACTTTCCCTAGTAAAATATCTATAACTGTAATTGCATTTAAAGTAGCATGTAGTCCTATTTTAATACGTTTTTTTGTATAATTTTCTTTAAGAATCTTTGCATCGATTAGTCTCTTATATACATATGATAATTACTCGTGTTTAATAAATATATGTCTCTATTTCTGTTGACTTCTATGAATTTAAAATATAATTGTCTAAGTAAATGTAATTTTCTATATTAACAGAAACAATTATTTAACCTATTGAGATCGGAAAGAAAAAACCATATATATTTGCATATAAATGATATATAAACCACAGAGGGTCTATATCCCACTCATAACTCTATTTTCTATTTCAACATTCCTACTAGAAAATTACAAATATATAGAAGTTGGGACCTGTATAGATTCGCAAATGAAAGATGGGAAAAAAAATATTAAGGTGGTTGTTCCTCCCAATCTTTATCTAGAAAAGTAAAAGCTATTTTCTTTGAATACCCCGAGGCTTTATTGTTGAACCACAAGGACAAAGACTCTATTTATTATTCCTATAAAACTTTCTATCGAATTTAACACATTTCGATGCTATGGTATCTTTCTGAGTCATGCAATCATCCTTCTCAATTCATGTGAAGTATTTTTATTCACTTGCCTAGGACTTTTTGGTCATTAATGAGACACCTTCTCAACTCTAACTCTCACTTTAGTTTCGACCAGATTTCGTGGGAATATGCTCCTTGAACCACTTGAGTTTGACCCAACTTCTCGCAACTTGGTCATTCATAAAATTTTACTTGTCATTCCTCTTTGTGGGTCCACAAGCACTCTTTAACAACTACCTTTAGATTGTTATTTCCTTATTTTTATTAAATAAAAATTTAAAATATCTTACAATTGTTTCAACCACCCTTGGTCAAACTTAAATAATTCAATAGTTCAAATTCACAATTAAAAATAAAGTCTTAATAATGAAAAATTCAGAATATTACACCCCCTCATTCCCTCCTAA
>SNQJ01S0113732.1:0-23234 GCA_010110895.2 Picea sitchensis
CGCCTTTGGGAACCCAAATCATTGGAGAATGCATTTAAGGTGGCAAGAAATGTTGAAAGTAAAAATATGGCTATGGCTACTAGAAGGACCAATCCTAACATCTATAGAGAGAATAATGCTCCTTATTCTAAAACACCTCAACCGACAAGGTTGACACCTCAACAATTGGAGGAAAGAAAAACGAAAGGTTTATGCTTTAATTGTGACAACAAGTACAGTAAGGGACATAAGTGTGGTGAGAAGAAATTATTCTACATAGATTGTGAAGAGGAAGAAGAAGAAGAAGAAGAACCATCTCAAGTTGAAAACGTAGAAGCAATTTTGTCTGAAGAGTTGACTCCCACGATATCGTGTAATGCATTGGCTGGAATTAGCACTCCTCAAAACCTCAAGATCGAAGGATGCATCAAAGAGAAAAAGGTAATAGTCCTAATTGATTCTGGCAATACTCATAATTTCATTCACTATAAATTAGCCAAAGCTCTCAATTGCTTTGTATATCCAACGCCAAAGTTTCAAGTAATGATTGCAGATGGAGGAATTATCAATTTCTCAGGAAAATGCAATAAGATCAATTTTACTATGGGGTAATATGTAATGAATAGTCCAATGATTGCTATACCCATGGGTGGTGCTGATGTTGTACTAGGAATCCAATGGTTACAATCATTAGGAACAGTGCTGATGTTGTACTAGGAATCCAATGGTTACAATCATTAGAACAATGTCTTTTAATTTTCAAGGTGATAATCTTTAATGGCATGACAAAATTCATTGAAAGTAAAGGCATCAAGGTGTTATTGCACAACCATGCTCACTCAGATGTTCAAACATCTAAGCCATCTATTCCTCAATATATCCGTGGATCATTGATAAGCATTCCAAAGTATTTGAAAATATTCCAAAGGTCTTCCACCCACCGGTAAATCATGATCATGAAATTCACCCAATTCCTGGAGTGTTCCTCCTAACATCGCCACATAATCTTTATGCCCGCTAGAAGAGTGAAATTGAGTGTTTGGTTGAATAAATGTTAGAGGCCGACATTATTAGACCTAGCCAAAGTTCTTACTCGCACAAGCGGTATTTGTGGTATTCAAGAAAGATAGCTCATGGCGTCCAGATCATAGAGAGCCCAACAAGATCACTATTAAATATAAGTTTCCCATTCCCGCTATTGATGAATTCGTTACATGAACTACATGGAGCAATCTATTTCACAAAATTGGATCATTTAGGTATCATCATATTAGAATTAAGGAAGAAGATATCCCAAAAATAGTTCAACTCATGAAGTCCATTATGAATTTTTGGTCATGCCTTTTGCCCCTTACAAATGCACCTTCCATTATTCCAAGGGTTGATGAATTCCATTTTCAAGCCCTTCCTTCAAAAATTTTGTTAGTATTTTTGATGATATACTAATCTATAACCGCTGGCAACATTGAACAAGCAACGTGTATTGATGGTTGCTGCCATTGATGGCAACAACGGAGTTACGGCGTAAGAGAAGGAAGACAAAGACCCACGTTCAGGATCTCATTCAAATTTCCAAAAAGAACGAGGGCCGCCGACGTATTAAAATCACAGGGAGATATTCCATCGAAAAAGCCATAGAAATCCCGATTGAATCTCGACCGTCAAACCCAGAAAGGATCAAGACCGTTGATCACAACCCTGTACGAATCGGGGTTTGGGACTTTGAAATTTCCAAATCAATCGTCAATGAAAACCCTGTAATCGCAAAACGCCGAGCATTACATTCAATCGCGAACCGCTAATTCAAGCAAGTAGATCGCGGACCATCCACGCAGATTGAGGTTTCATCAAGAATCGATTCTGAAGTTTCACGAATTCAGAACAATGACAACGAAAACCCCGATTGCACGGTAAATGTGCTAAACTCAATGAATCTGAACTATTTATCAACATGTGATCTCGACCGCTGATCCAACTCACGACGGTAGAACACATCACCCAGGGACACGCGGGCGGTTAACCAGAGGTTGACAGTGTCGCGTATTCGAACACTTCCGCAAAGTAATATGAAGTCAATGAATCGAGTGACACGTGGCGATCTAACACGTGTCAAATCATGTGACGTCAGCAGAAGCATCAATGAGATCGACCGCCCATCCGAGGGACAAAGCCCGAGATCGCGCATCATCTATATCAGACATCGGGAAATCGGAGTTCCCGAGGATGAAGGAAACAAGAGATCAAAGTCTCAAATCCCCGGCGGCATCGAGACCGGGCCCATCCGAGGGGCGTGTCGTAAATCAGAAACGAATGGATATCGCAATTGGGATATTCGAGATCCCGCACAAGAGCCTGGCACCAAAATCGCGGATCCGCGGAAACTCGGATAAGTGGGGTATAGCCGGCCGACAAGAGCTGTAAGGAGGACAGTAGGGATTAGTGGATGCTAACCGTTAGAGATAAGGACGCCAAGCATGCGTAATCTACCACGCGAACCGTATCGCCTGGGCTGAGGGGTTGGAACACGCCGATTTCCAATGATCGGAAATCTCCGGTGAATGCATTGACGCATCAAAAACTCCGTAGCCTCGACGGGGTTACTTGTGGTCAGCGGGTAATGGTCAATGGAACTGTATCGCCAAGGAGGGGGCTGAAACACGTCCGGATTTGGCCGATCGGGAAATCTCCGGGTGAATGCATTGATGTATCAAAAACTCCGTGAGTCTCATTCGGGTTAAGCTTGTGGTCATGGAAATGGTCACGTGACCATTGTGTATTCGCTAGCTAAAGCTCTGAATTCTGGGATCGGGAATCGAGGCATGTACATTGTGACATCAAAAAACGCCGAAACCCCAATAAGAGGTTTGACCAAGGTCATGTATTGACGGTCTTATAGGACCAAGGTTTATAGACAACAGGTATAGCGGAAGGGCGTAAATCTATTTCAAAGTTTAAACAGAGGCCCGACTTCCTCCTGGTAATAAATATGGAACCCAACGAGCGTTGAACAGTTATGGACCAATGGGTTTAAAAAGAGGGTCGAGGCTCTCGGCAAGGGGGCGGCAAGAGTACGCAGAGGCCATCTTCTGACAACAGGGATATCTACTGGTGCGTGAGGTCATTTGAGCAAGCAACATGGCAAGTTTGAAGAAAGAGAAACCTCCCTGCGGGCAACCGCAACGTATCTACATTGATAGAGAGATCTCAGGTGTGGGTTCTGCAACCTTGAGATCAGAGGCATCTTCTCAGGTTTATTGAGTTATTTATTATGTGTCCTTTGGTAAATTCCCTAATAACCAGATCTCGGTGGTTACTCTTGAACATTTTCGTTGTCGCCATAACCACTTCAGATGAAACTCACCATCCAAGCAGAAAATTAATGAACGCGGTCACAGTGAGTATGAGGGTTAAACCCTTTACCAAAGAGAATGGTGCTATCTTCGTGGGGTTGAAGCTCCCTTCCAGAAAGGTTGGTAAACGAGAGAAGGTTGTAGCCTCGACAGAGAAGCCCGCACTAGTATGAGTCCGCACCAGTACATAGTTGTAGAATGTTTTCATAATAATAATCATTGAAGACATAGACAACAACAACGATGGCTTTCTCCCAATTTGGTTTCCACCTTAAATCCTCGGTGTGTTCATGTGTGCTACCCATCCGTTAGTTTATTTTGTTGATTTATCGCTTAAAGCACATCTGATGAATGAAGGATCCATAATAAGATCTCTCGATGCACCATCGATTTCATAAGAATATACAACAACCTGGGATCTCTATAAGTAGACTAAGATTTTCAGTGAAAGAACATAGGGGATTGATAGCTCAACACTCATTCACCCCCTCTCGCATTTTCCAACACAACAAGTCTTGGAGGATCATGTGGGACATGTTGACGAGGTGCCATAACTACTAAAGGAGAAACAACTATATGCCAAACCATCCAAATGTTTATTTTGAGTGAAGGAGGTAGAGTATTTGGGTCATATTGTATCTCATGAAGGTGTCAAGGTAGACCCCTAACAAGATTAAGGCCATGATGGACTGGGCCGATTCCCAAAACATTGAAGAATCTTAGAGGATTTTGGGTTTGACAAAAGCTACTACGTTAGGCCTGTTCCGGCACCAGGAAGAATAGAAGCAACTTTAATGACACTAAATTGCTAGCTGATGCATTCTCATGGGCTCCAGAGGCAACCAAAGCTTTGAACAACTGAAAAGAGGTGATGTGAAAAGATCCTATCTTGACCACCTTTAATTTCACAAAACCCTTTATTGTGGAATGTGATGCCTCCTCGAAATGGAATTATGCTGTCCTTAATGCAAGAAAGAAAGCCCATATGGAAAGTCGCACCACTCAAGGGAAAGGACTTACACAAACCCATTTATGAGAAGGAAATGATGGAAATACCATGAAGGACAGTTGAAATGGATGTCCTTACCTAATAAGGTCAAAATAGATCATGATAGTCTTTAAATACTTTGAACAAAGACTATCTTCGCATGAACAACAAAATGGGTAACCAAGATATTGGGTCATGATTTGAATTGTCTATAAAAAGGGAAGCAAAATGTTGTGGCATATGCATCGTATGATGAAGATGTTGAGGCTTCCTTTCTCCGTATATCTCGACCATCCGTAAACCTCGATTGGATAATAGAAGCAAGAATGAATGGAAGCATCGACGAAAAAGTGTGGACTCTCATTCAAAGGTTGTAGCAGGATTCCAAAGCATCGTATACATTTACATGGGAAAATGATTCACTATGGTACAAATATCACTTATATTTATGGAAGAAACTCAACTCAAACAAAGGTACTATTGGAATCGCACACCTCTCTATAGTAGTAGGAGGGCACTCTAGATTTTTGAAAACCCTACCATAGAGTCAAGAAGGATTTTTGGGATGGGCTTAAACTGATGTTCAAAGATTTGGTGGAAGAATGCTTGGTTTCCAACAAAATAAGGTGGAAACAATTAAGACTATAGGTCTTTACAACCATTAGCCATCCCAAGTCAATGCCGGGAGGAGGTTTCCATGGATTTCATCACTGTGGTTACTCAAGTCCTAAGGAAAGAGTGTCATCATGATTTTCGTTTATAGATCCATCAGCACACATACTTTTTGCACTCTTCCTTCCAAAGTTAGTACAAATACATCAGATTAATGGAGATAGTTCAAAAAGCTACATGGCAAACTCAAAGATTATTGTAAGTGATAGAGATCCCATCTTCATCGGACATTTTCAAGCATAATTATTTTCTTGTTTGGTGATTTCAATTTGTTCATAGCTCATCCTATCATCCTCAACTGGCTGAAAAACCGAGATAGTGAACAAATGTATGGAAATGTACCTTCGTTGCTTTGTCTCTCGAGCAACAACACAATGGTTCAAATGGTTACCCTTGGCATAATGGTGGTATAAACTTCCTTTCATACCGCAAACAAAATGACACCCTTTATGGCACTCTCTATGGATACCACCTCCTTCCATTTCTTTCTAAAAGAAAAATCTAAGGTTCAAGCAGCGGAAGATCACATCCAACATCAACAATGTTCTCCAAATCTTAAAGGACAACCCGACCATGGCACAAAATCAAAGGAAACAACAACAAGATCAACATCAGAGTGAAATAAGTTTTGAAGTAGGGACTGGGTGCTTTTAAGACTACAACCATACAAACAAATGTCCTCAAGCAAGCCAAGAAGGATAATAAATTATCACCAAAGTACTATGGACCTTATGGGTGGTTGCAAAAGATTGGTACTATGGAATACAAATTGTTACCTACATCTTCATGAGTACACCCGCTTCATGTTTCATGCTTAACGAAAAGTTATAGGTGACAGATCCCAGCTCAAACTATATTTCCTTAACTTAACGAGGAAGGAAAATCATATTGGAGATTGAAGCCATCAATGACACAATAATTCACCTACCGAGGAATAGATCCATTTCGTAGTATCTCATTCACTGTTAGCTTATATATTTTGTAAGGGTCAATGTAAAAGAATGGGTTAAAAAAACCACTTATCCTAAGTTCAAAAGCACGTACCGCGATTAAATGAAAATCAAGTCTGGACGGCAGGGATCACAATGCTCGGATCAACGACGCATGTTGGATTCTTGACCCCTTTGTCTTTCTACCTTTAAGCGGGCGGGGTCCACTGGGCGCATCTCCGACGGTCCAGATTAGCTACCAGATCAATGGCTATGAAGAAAATCGACCCCCAGCGCCTTCTACCTTTTAAGCTGCTGGGTCCTAATCTAACGAAAGCAGCCTTTTGACGACTCAAGATTTCAGCCCGAATCAACGACGCTGACAACCCCTTGGCCCTACTAACCACTCGTGGTTTAAATGTATGCGGCCCTTTCTCTCATCATGTCGCCCTCTTTCCACCTTCTCATGCCGCCGCAGTGTCATCCACTCCACCTCCCTCTTGGTCCACATGGCCTCCTTCTCGCCCACCGGGTCAGCCGCCATGTGTCCCGACGCCGTACCCTCACCAAAGGCGAAGTTCGCGGTCTCTTCCTTTTCTCCTCCCGGTATTTTGCCATGAACCATCTTCCGCCATCTCTCCTCCTCACACCTCACCACCTCTCTTCCACGCCCTCATAATCTGACGCCATTCCCCATTTTTACCGTGCGCCCTGTTCTCCACGCTGGCCGCCATGCCCATCCACCAAGCCCTTCAGTTATCCCAGGTGGCAGCACAAGAAGTCTTCCATATCCCAAGGCGATGACCTGGCCAGGTCATTCCCGATCCCGATGTAGCTGTTATTGAAGGGTTGGTGGTGGTTAGACATCATCTCCGGCATAATGGGAGAGTCCGGTGACGAATTAAAGGCACGCCGATTCGCCATTGGAACTGTCAAAAAATTAAGATTACGTCTGACATAAGTTACACGATATTTCAGACGTTGGCTGTCAGAAGCCATGCAAACACAAATATTTTAATGCAACATCTCAATGTTGTTGCGGGGGTTGTTTTCAGTATATGTAGGCATTTCTGCCAATTTTTTAGTGTCGATGGTTGAGAAAAGCTCCCAATTGTAAAGTTTCAGCAAACATTCTAGCTTTATGGGTTATGTATCAATAAGCCGAGATTTCGGGTTTATACCGCCAGTTTTCCTTTTCCATCTATGTCTCATCCCTTGTTGGAGAGTTCATGATCTAATGCTTCGCATGAATTAACACGCTCAAGTATGATAAATGATTTATTGTTGCATTGTCGTTTCTAGTTTTCTCAGATTTGAAAGTAAGAAGATCTTGTTTTCGTATGCCCCTGCTCTCATAGTCTATTAGAAGCTTGATGCCTATAGTGTATCTTCTTTCACCTCTTACGAAGTCTTCCCTACTTCACCCTTTATTGCAGCTCAATCGCTTGAAGTTTATCAAGACTCCTTTCACCTGCTCATGCATGCCCGGCCTAGTTTTTTGAGTTGAGACCATCGCTCCTAAGTTTGCCTCCATTTGATCACCCTTCAAAAAAAATCGTGACATAAAACTAATAGGCGTCGGGCTCTACTCCTTCTACAATCCAGGGGTGACTTATGACACTAACATTTATGGCACCATTGTCAGGGACGAAGTTGAATATTTTCCCCCCGGATTGAACGACAAAGATCAACTGGTTCTGAAGGTGCATCAGGTATCATAACCATTGAAGATTGTATTTTTTTCACCTGGTGACTCCATTGTGATTACTCCACTGTGGTGAACCTGTTTTTTTTTAGTTGTGGCTTCGAGAGGCAGAAAAACGAGGTCTAATCCACACTTGCCTTTAGCTACACCGTGTTTCCACTCAAGAAGTGCGTAGAAAGGGAAAGAGCTCGCGAAAGAAGTTTCCATCGCTGAAACGTATTTCCTCACCTCCCATAAAACCTTAATTTCTTCCTCCCAGCTTCCTAGTCACCCTCCCTATGAGGTTTCGCTTTCGACTTTTTGGGAGGTTCTCATGAGTTTTCTTCTCCGTTTAGGTGTCGGTGAGAGATCCTGTCACTCCCCTTCCCTCGAAGTCGTGGCTCACACCAACATTTTCTCGTGGTTGGGTCACCATCTCATGAGTTACTAACAAGGTAATGAGAGAAGCAACAAGATTCTGGTCTAGTTAGGACTTCTCTGTTTCTCCTCATCTCCGCCGTAACCTTTTCCCTAATATTCTGCCACACTCTTCTCCTCCTAGTTCTCCACTTAATACTTTGCTATGGTGCTAATCCTCCTCACTGTAATGGATGCTATAGTCACGACAGGATCCTCATCTTACTCTCATCCTATGAATCCTCTCCCTGTTCGAGACTACTTGAAGTACATGCCTAAGTTCACTGGAGAAGGGGATGTAACTGCGGGAGAGCACCTGGCTTCTTTCTACTGTTATGCAAACAATTTGAACATTGAAAATGAATATGTCCGGATGAGAGTCTTCGTTCATAGCCTTGATGGTGAAGTTAGAAAATGGTTTAGGATTGGCCCCTCGATCTATTGTTGGGATCGAAGCTCGATACTGCTTTTTCCGAGGCAAAGGAGATAGAAAGATTACATATATTACATGACTGAGTTTGGGTCTCGAAGAAGCAGGAAGGAGAGTTGGTCTCTGACTTCTCAAAAATATTTAACAAGATGTATAACAAGATTCTTGTAGAGATAAAACCCTTGAAGCATCTGCTCAGATTTCCTATGATGGTGCATTTGACTCTGACTTATGTATTTTATTAAGAGAAAGCTTAGACACCCTTTAGCTCAGATGCAAGATGCAGCTATAGAAGTGGAATCCAATATACTAGCAACACAGACCGAGGAACCGTGCCTAATAATGCATGTAAGAAAGGGAAAATCAAAGCTCAATCTTCCGCCCATCAATCGCCTACCCCTCGCCGTAACGAGTCGACTCGTGTGGTGAAATTCCCAAAAGGAAGAAACTGAGAGATTGGTGGAAAGGAAACAAATGAACAAGGGCCCCCAAACCACCGAACATAGAAGGTTCTAAAGGGCCAAATAATATTGCTCTCCTCGGACCATGCACGGAGAGAGGGAAGAGACAGGGACGACTGTGCTACCTGTGTCTTCCGCAATTTTGTGGCTGATGAACAAGAAAGAGAAACAGACAAGCCTGAGCCTAAAATCCACAGCTTAGAAGTCACTCATCCTTTCCCTCATCCTAATCTTACTCAATCAGTATATGAGGAGTCTCTCCTAAACAATCAACTAAATGAATTGAGCAAAGAAGACAAAGCTAGTGGTGGCCGAGGCAGATATAACCGAGATCCAACAAAAGAGAAGCACCTGATGTCCAGAATCCTCCGTGAGTAGAGCAAAACCGCTATGGAGCCAAGACGGCCATAAAGGTAAGAAGGTCCAACCTCTTTCTCCCATTATCCAAAATCATGTTCCCCAAATTAGAGAAATTCCAAAGCCTACATCTTCTTTAATTTCAACATGAGATTCAAAAGATCGTAATTCCTTGCGGCTACTTCATCGAAGTTAATTAAACGCGGGAGAATTTTAAAAATGCTTCTTTGAGCTATTGAAGTCCGAAGCCTCATGCCTTCTCACGTACTCCATAAACCTCCAAGATGAAAAGGCCTGCAAGTAATTGTCCTAGGTCCCATGGTAGAAGACACAGATGATTCACCCCCTCCCTTCCACACACCCCAACATGACAAAGTGTTTACACTGCCTTATGGATTCGTGGGCCTCCCACAACCTCATGCCCAAAACCGCCATGTAGCAACTGGGATTAGAAGTCACCGAGCCTATCAAGCATCTCTATTCTTTGGACTCTAGGAGGGTGCAATGTTTGGGAGTCATTAAGAACCTGGTAGTCTCCTTGTTTCACCTGCCCATGAAGAGTATGGTCATGGATATTGTGGTAGCTGGAATTCCCCCCAAGTTTGCATGTCGCTGTCAAGATCTTGGATTAAAATACTAGGGAACCTCACAGATGAATCCAAGACACGCCACCATTCCGCAAATTTTGAGGAGAATATAGGAGACTGCACAGAGAAGCCCAACTAGCCTAAATAATCAGTGATGAAGCCAACCAACCCTACCAATCACCCCATCGATGCCTTGGACACTGACTTAGGGCTCCGGGGCCATTACAATTTACCTAATACCCCGAGGTTCTTACAGACGGGGAAGCGTTTCATTCTAATCGTTGTGACACCCTCCATCCACCTCGCTTGGAAGATGTTCTTGATGGAGCTTCCTCCGCTTTGGGTGCAAAAAGCCAAAAGTTCATATCCCCTCTCATGAGACCATATCTCTGTCATACAAGCCGGAATTTGAAGTCACCAACAATGTATGGAGTATGAAGCTCGGGTTCTCGATTAAGGGTCGCATTAATCGTGATGGAAATAAGAGAGATAGCCGTGTTTTGGGATGCAGAGTTGATTGTCCGTACAGGTCAAAAACATTTATAAAGCTAAGAATCCTCGGCTCAAGAATTAAAGAAACGAAAGGGGACCTCGTTGATAATTTCTTCCTGGATTTTAGCATTTCCTACATTCCAAGGGGAAAATATTCCAGCTGACTTTTTAGATTTCACAGCTAGTATGCTCGAAGCTCCCACATCGCCCACTGCCGGGTATGACATTGAAATAAAATACAGAACTTCTATACCAAACAACGTCAAACACTGGAAAGTATTCAAGGATGATCAGGAGATCGAAAAGTGTCTTCAATCCATTGATAACTTTTCCACAATGCACATAGAATCATGAAGAGGAAGATGACCATCACCCTGGGAATTTGTGAATAAAATTGCTAATCACCGTATCATTCAAATGCCTACCGCAGAAATCACATCCAGTGCCAAGTCTAATCCCAATAGGAAAGACGTCTGTTCGATCGAATGATGTGGCAGTAAAGGGAAGAAGGTTTCCGTGACGATGACGACATAGCCGAATGCGGCAGGCACTTCCCGAGGAGCCCAAATTGGTCACGGGCCACAAAGATTTTGACTGAGGAGTAGAGGGTTGGATATACTAAGTTGTTGAGAGTTTGTTGATGTGGTTTAGATGACTCACGGGCGATCTCAAGACGCATGACATCTGCCATTGAGCACAAAATCCCACTGAAGAGGAGGCTAAGCCATTCAAGGAGAAGCTGAGACAAATAAATCCCATGTCAAGCACCAATATGGAGAGGGAAGTGAAAAGATAAACATCGTATCATTGTCCCTTTGAGATATTCCGAATCGGTGGCCAATTTGGTCCTAAAAGAGCCAGCGGCTTAAATCGACTCGCTGATTTCAGAACCCACAAAGTTCAAGGAAGGACACCATCCCCTGCCTAACATGGAGCATATATTGCAAAAGGTCATCACATCTAGAATATCTATGATTACGGCTTTTCGTTGCCACCGACATTAGTCATGCCCTCGAGAGGAAACAACCTTCACCACCCCTTTGGGCACATTCATACGCCAAAAAACCTTCGGGATGATGAATGCAGTGAGCAACGCTTCAAATGGTTACGGGTACCATCAAAGAAAAAAGGATAAGTTCATGGTGATTTACCTATATGACATAACAAACTTCTCCAAGAATGACAAAGAACACCGCCACTTAAAAAGGTCTTTTGAAGTGTCGGAGGTATGAATTTCCATCTTTTAAAACCCCAAAAATCACTGCTTTCCATGAGGGAAAGTTGTTAGGCCATATAGTATCGGCAGAGGGAGTAAGGATTGATCTCGACAGAGTAGAAGCAATTTAGGCCCCGGCCCCTTCCCGCATCTAAGAAAGAGGTTCTATTTTGGGAAGGATTAATTTTTCCTCGGATCAGCAGTCCATTTATTTCAAATTTTGCTGAAATGGTGAAACACATCACAACCATTCTCAAGAAGGGGAATGAAGTGAAAAGGACTGAGCCTAGAGAATATTTTGTCCGAATAAAGAAAGTGTTGACTGAGGAACCTGTGTTGATCAAATTCCGGCTTCATTCAAAGATTCAGCGATATTTTCTTTGCTTCTTTGATACAAAGAGTTAGCCTTAACCGCAGAAAATGATCAAGGACAAGAGGTTTTACGTTTCTTTTAGCAAGGCACCGAGATGCGTAACTCCGATAATGAAGATCATGGAGAAAGGTGCTTATACCGTGAAAGCCCCGGCTTCGAGTCTGGCGCCTGCATTCAAAATCAATACAGAATGTCCTTCAACCTCCGTGAAGGACATTCTTATACAACCTCGACATAGATGGGAGAAGAGGTAAATGGATCACTAAGATCCCGTAGAATTTGATCCGGAGATTAAGCCCACCAGCCGAGCATAAAAGGCGTGGTTTAGCCAAGTTGCCGCCGGACCAAACCAGAGTCTTGGGAATCAATTTCATCAATGAACAGGCTGATTCATCTAACAAGAGTTCCCAAAGAGCTTTGCTTACCAGCAATGTGCACCCGGTACAAGGATATCTTGTACTTTCGACAAGAATTGAAGCCCCGATGGGATGGAGAAAGGCAAGGGCTTAAAGCTCAAAGCCGTTAGGTATTGCCTAATTGTTAAACTCTGTATTGAAGGACCCTGGGTACCTACTATGCCTTAGACCGCACAAGCAATAAAGGCTATGATCGATTTCATAGTGGTCTCTGGAGGTCATCATTTTGAAGACCAACGACTGCATCCTCCGATCCGCATATTGGCCCACCCTTATTTCGAAGGGTCTCGCAGAGAAATCGTGAGCTTGTATTATGCCGAATTCAGAAATCAAGAAATACATCCCTACCTTTAAAGATGTAGTAGTCTCAAAGACCTCTTTTCAAAGAAGTGGGATTGACTTCATCGGGAAATTCATCTCCTCAAGTGGCCAACATGTGATGGACTTAATCAAGAATCGACCATTTCACCAAATGGATAGAAGCCGCCCCTACCAGGAGTACTTCTCACAAAGTGATTATCAGTTTCTTGGAAGATATCATAGCAAGGTTTATCTACCCCAGTAGGATTATCATTGATAATGCTGTGTCTTTCAGGTCTGAGCATTTGGTTAAGTTCTGTGAACAGTTCCAAATTTCACTGATTCATTCTACCCCTACTATCCTCAAGGGAATCCATTCAGCGTGAAGTCTTCCAATAAAATCCTAATCAAGCTTATCAAGAAGTTACTGGAAGACAAAGGCCTTGGACTCAAAGCTCAAATTTTCTTTGGGCTGACGTAAGTAACAAGAAAGAAATCGCCAAGTCTCACCTTCCAAATGGGTTTATGGAATAGAGGCCCTTTTCCCCACTCAACTCGCCTTAACTGTAGTGAAGTTCTTTCAAGAATATTAAGGAGAGTCATATCATATGGTCAGGAGGATTCATCATATGGTGGAAGTACAAAGCAGACGAACGTGTCGTAGGATAGAGCCTACAATCATCGCTTAAGATCAAGCAGATTTTGATAAAAAGAGAAAAGAAAGAGTTCAAGGTGGTGATATGGTGCTCAAAATGGGATGCACCCAAGAAGGAAAAGGGCAAACACGGTAAATTTGATGCCCTCTGGTTTTGGCCTTTCAAGATCCTTGAAGCATTTGCAAACAACACATACAGGCTGCAGGATCTCGAAGGCAAAGAAGTTTATAGTGGCCCAATGAATGGGCATTTCTTGAAAAAAATGTTTTCTCAGGAGCCACAACTGGCTCTTTTGTTTTGTTTTGTACATATTGTTTCTAATTTATTTTTCGGACTAATAAAATGACTCCATAGCCCAACAACAAAGGCAATCAATCAAAAGAGTTCTTAGAGCATCACAGTGGACGCAATTCCACCCCCATGGAGCCAAATGTTACATATTCTTGTAAGGGAGTCGGAATGTAAAGAATGGGTTAAAACCCACTGTCCTAAGTTCGGGTGCTAATGTGCCCGTGATTAAATGAAAACCAAGTCTGGACGACAAGGATCACAACTGATCAACGACGATGTTGGATCCCCTGCACTTCTGCTCTTCTACCTTTTGCTGGGGTCCGAATCGGGCGGCCAACTTCGACGGGTCTGTGATTAACGCTGGCCGATCACGTGGAGATGAAGACAATCTGCATTCCCCGCCTTCTTTCTACCTTTGCCGGAGGGGGTCCAAATCAACGAAAGCAACTTTTGACGCTAAGATTTCAGCTCGGACAACGACGCTTGATAGCCCCGCCCTACTTCCAAATATAATTTCCGGGTTTGAAATGGTACGCCCTTCTCCCGTCTTTTCATCTTCCTTTCCACCTTTCTCATGCCGCCGCAGTGTCATCCATCCACTTCCCCTCTTGGTCCACATGGTTCCTCCTCCTTCTCATCGTCCATTCGCCGCTCGCCATGTGTCCCTCACATCAGCCCCTCACCAAAAGGCGTAGCCTGGTATCTCTCGCCTCCCTTTTTCCTCCTTTAGGTCTTTTCCAGAACCATCCTCTGGCCACCCTCCCCTCACACCTCACCACCTTTCCACGCCCTCAATTCCGACGCTTGCCCCCGTGCCATGCACCCCGTTCTCCGCGCTGGATGCCATGCCTCTCCACCAAGCCTTTCAGTTATTCCAAGTGGCAGCGGGAGAAGTCTTCCATATCCCAAGGCGATGACCTGGCCAGGTCATTCCCGATCCCGAAGGAAGTGCTTATTGAAGGGTTGGTGGTGGTTAGACATCATCTCCGCCATAATGGGAGAGTCCGCAATGAATTAAAGGCACGCCGAAGCCATCGAACCGCTAAAGAATTAGATTTGCGCCTGACATAAGTTGCACCTTACCATTCAAAGATTGCAACTCCATGTTGTCGGGTTACGCAGACGCAGCTTTCAATGCTACGTATCGATTTTGTTGCTATTGTTAGCTTGAGTATATGATACAAGCTACTTATTTTTTGTATTGATTCTATTGTAGAGCTAAGCCTCCACCGTGGTAAAGTTTCAGAACATTCTATCGGTTGGCGTATCAATGTTTGAGATTGGTTTATAACCAACAGTCTTCCTTTTCCATCTATGTCTCATCCCTTGCCGGAGAGTTCATGATCGAATGCTCGTATGAATTAACACACCTGCTAAGGATGCAATGATTTATTGTTGCATCACGCTTTTTCTGGTTTCCCGCATTTGGAAGTCAGAAGATCTTGTTTTCAGATGCTCTGCTCAGCCTCATAGGAAGCTTCTGATGCCTATAATGCACTCCCGTACCCTTCTCATGAAGCTCCTCTACTCACCTCATTGCTCACTGCTTGAAGTTTATCAAGACCTCACTCGCTCATGCATGCCTCGCCTAGTTTTTGAGTTGAGACCACTGCTCCGAAGTTTGCTTCCATTTGATCACCCCTTTCAAATAAACTGTGACATTAAACTGATGCGTGTCAAGCTCTTCTCCTGCAAGAAATCCAAGAGTGACTTCCGCCGCCAACACATATGAAATGGAGGGAAATACATGTTGAAGATTCCACTTGGAAGATGAGTCTTTATACATAAGCATCCAGAAGTCAGCATTGCTTAACAACACTTGTATCAAGGGACGGGCATGTTAAGCCCTAATATTAGCTCATTACCCCTTAATTGGGGCATATTACATTAGTAATGTTGTTTTATTTATGTCGGCTTTATTCCATTAGTTGTAATTATACCTCCTAGTCTCCTATATATACCAAGGAGCCATTTTCATTTGGAATCATCTTGTGCTTGAACATTTATGAGGGGGGTTGCCCCCTCGAAGAGGCTTATTAGCTGAAATTCTCTCTTTTTCAAGGCGTTGATTACTTATTCTGATGTTTTTCTACGCTATATTGATATTTGGTTCTTAACAATGGGGATCCTCTTAAGAGAACAACTTGTTTCTATTCTCTTGGATTCATCCCTAAATGCATTTCCTAGACCAATGTAAACTAGAGATTCATAATTCTTTTACCGTCTCCCTGAAAATGAGGCTAAGAAAGATATCACTAAAATATGTCGTTTAAAAAGGACAATTATTTTAAGGCTTTATTAAATTATCAACCCGAGGTTCTTTTGAAACTTATGAGACACATATGTTAATCTGCACAAAATTAAGGATCTATAGATTGACTAGTTTATAATGAGTTTATATGAATGTCTATTAAAACCAAATCTTTTAAATCAAAATCAATAAAGGAACTACTTTGATTGTCTCAGTATGACTATTGGTTGTCCTATTTATGGGTTTCAAAGGTTCCCAACAATGCTCTAGAAGTGAGACTTGAAGTCACAATCATTTCATTCAAACTTCAAACTCTATTTCACTGAAATAAACATCAATAAAGTAAACAAGGAAATATGGTACCTACCATCTATAACATGCATATTAAACAACAATATCAGAAATTCAAGACAAAACAAAGTATATCAACTGAAGAACAAAGTACATAACTAAATAGCTAAACTAGAAATCTAACTATGCATAATAAACATAAATTACCACTTTGAAGTGGTCCCTCCTTTAAACAGGTACAACAAAAAGACAATTTCTACAACACTACTATTCACTCACATTCTCGAATTGAAACTAGAAGAGCATATTTATATATTGTATAACTTCCATGTTTGATCACAAAGAACTTACAAAAACACTCGGACACTTTGAAATATATTTTATACTTTATATTTTATGGTTAGCTAACATTTGAATGCAACTGGTTTTTATAGGTAAATATGGGAATCAAACCCAAGCTATTTGCATTTACATTTATCCCCAAACTAAGGATACATAACTGTTGTCCATTAAAACTAAAATGCGTTTCTAAACTGTATTTACAGTGTAAGAGTGTAAAAGATGCCAACAATCCATGAATTTCAAGGGAGAAATTCATGGGAAACAATTAGTAAGCTCAAACTTCTCTCTATATTCCCTCTTCTCCCTTGTCCAACTGTTCCATGATGAGGTCGACTTGGTTTCTTCATAACTGGTTGCCATTAAACTATGAAAAACCTTCATCCTCTATCTTAACTCTGGAGTATGCGACCTGAAATCTGTTTGAACATTTCTTGAAACTTATGGTTAGCACCCTTTATCTTTTATTGAAGACAAAAAACCATAAATATATTCTAATTTCATTGTATAAACAAGAAAAATATAAGAAACATAATCCATTTTACCTTTGCATAATAAATGGCTAGGATGGGTGTGGAATGACATATATGAGGATTAATTTGGATTTTATAGACTTAAAACATGATTATAATAAAGACAAAAAGGTAACATTTCTTAGTCCAATCACCATTATTGAATCATGTCACCTTGTTGTCTTGGGAAATTTAGTAACAAAATCAATGGTTACCACTTCCCATTTCCACTTTGGAATTGATAATGGTTGTAGCAAACTTGTTGGCTGTCTATGCTCAACCTTCATTCTTTGACATTCCATTCACCTGGAAATGTAATTAGCAACATCCTTCTTCATTCTTGGCCAAAAGTATTGGCTTCTTATTGTTGCAATTGTTTTCTGGTAACCAAGATGTTTGGCATATGGAACATTATGCATTTATTTTAGCGCTAAATTCCTTATTTCTCCAGAATTAGGAACATAAATTCTATTTTTATGCATAAGTATTCCATCTTCTTTCATCTTATACTCTTAAAATTTCTTTTGTATATCTTCTTGTTGTAAGGTTTCTTTTACTTGTAGGTAATGTTGGTATGTAATAGAAGCATATAAATTTATTCTCTTTAAATATGAACTATACATACTAATGGTTGTAGCATGCATGATATGCACCTTTTTTTTGAGTGCATAAACAACTTTATTTTCTTTTCCTTTGATATTATTGATGTCAAATTCATACTCACTTAAAAATTCCAGCCATCTTGTTTGCCTGACATTTAAAGTAGGTTGTTCAAACAAATGTTCAAGACCACTGTGGTCTATCCTTAATTCAAATTTCTTCCCCATGAGATAATGGCATTTAAAGTAGGTTGTTCAAACAAATGTTCAAGGCCATTGTGGTCTATCCTTAATTCAAATTTCTTCCCCATGAGATAATGACATTTAAAGTAGGTTGTTCAAACAAATGTTCAAGACCACTGTGGTCTATCCTTAATTCAAATTTCTTCCCCATGAGATAATGTGTAGTATACCTAGGTACCCCATATTACCTCCCAAGGTATACTACATAATGCCTCCATAACTTCAATACATAAACTAGGGCAACAAGTTCGAAATCATGTGTGGCATAATTACTCTCATGCTATTTAAGATTTTTGGACTCATAACTAATGACATGTACATATTAAGTGAGGATTCCACCAAGTCCTTCTTTGCATGCATGTGCATACCACAAAATTCTCGTTTGGATAAACCATATTCAAAATAGTCCATCTTACCTATCCAAGGGGAGGGTTGACACCTCAATAATATCCAAGGGGAGGGTTGGTCATTCCTTCCTAAAGTATAGTATTCTTACTGAGTAGGATCTCCTAGATGGTTTGATTGATCCTTCTTGAAGCATAATATTTGTGTCAAGTGGGGACCTCAAGAAAGGGTTGTTTGACCCTTCCTCGAGATAATTGTTTTGCATCGTTTTCATCGTTGAAGATCTAGGGGAAGGGTATCCCAATCATTCTTGAAGCATATTATTCATGTCTATTAAGATTTCTGTGGTGAGTGTTATTTTTAGTTTTAGGAGATTCCACAATATTATCGATTGATTGTTGACGTTTCAGATCCATCTTCAAGACAAAGAGCCAAGGAGAAACGATGTGAGGAGCAACAATAAATATTGGATCGTTAAAGGAAAGGAAACCTAAGATGTCTACTGTTTAGGAGAAACCCTAAAATTATCTTTATTAGAGTTAAGGTAAAATAATATAATATAATACTTTTATAATGATATTTTTAATCCCAAAAATTAAATAGAATCCTTAAATTAATATTAATAATTCTTTAAGGTGCTCAAATAATACAATTAATCCTAAGTTAAAGGAATTAAAAACCTAAGAATACCTAAAATTATTTTAATAGAAAAGAGAATAAACATTAAATTTATTAAGGTAAGGTCAATACTAAAATTAATGTTATTCACCATAAAGCTTTAATGAAAAACCTATTATTAATGTAAATTATTCAAAATCAACCATGGTAATGATATTAGTATTAATGAAAAATATTCAATATTAGTTTTAATAATAATAGTATGAAGGTTATGGGATCCTATGCACATATGCATCAATTTCTTGCTGGAATAAATAATACTTACCTATAGCCAACTAGCAATGGCTTTCTAACTTTAGTAATTTGTTTCCATTCCCAAAACAAGAACAAGAGAAAGAAGGAATGATGAACAATTAAGGAATGAGCGAGAAACAATTGAAGAACCTCTCCATGACCAAAAACATGGTTTATATAGTTACATGCAATAATGCACTACATGGCCTCCCCAAGAAGCTCATGTAACCACTTTTCCCAACTAATTCCAAGATGGGTAATTAAAATATAATATAATAATATTTGGCTTATCCCATTTATCCCCTTATCTCGTGGAATCATAGCCCCCTATAATTTTTTCCTTGTATATGTTGCAGCTAATGATGCTTTTTTATTATTATATTGAAATTATTACATTGCTAGGCTCATTGTCCTTTCAATTTTGCAGTCACTCCAACCTTTCATCAAATATACACAAATACATTATGAATTGGGTGACTAAAAAACGGGGTATTACACACACTAACTTATTTTAGATGACAAGAGTAGACTAAATGGATGTTAATTAAAGTTGTAGAAACTACATTCAAGGGAAAGGGGTGCTTTTCCAATGATGATGGCCTATCTAATTCGTACATCTAGTAAGCTATAAAGAGGGGAAATGACTTGAAAATGATTCCTAAAGTAAACATGGGTAAAAATCATAATGGGACTAAGTTGTAATTCACCTTTTAACCAATTTATGACACTTTTAAGTCTTCCCCTATGCCTAATTTCTCCCTGTGTGATTGAGTAGGTGAAAGGGAAGGCTACAATACATTCTTATGAGGGAGCCATTATTCTTGAAAGATTACACAAAGATTGGTGCCTTGCATGAGGGAGTGGGATATTGTTGGAACACTTGAGAATTTATGTCTTGAGTAGGAGAATTGTCTTGATTGTGAATTTGTGGGATCATATTGATAGTTGCATGAGGCTAGTCTATGAGAAAATAGGTTGTGAGTGTACTTTTCTAACTAGGGGGTGCTAATGCTCATTTCTGCCTGACAATTATTGTTTGAAAACACAAGTATTTCAATAGAGGATGAACACCTTCAGTAACCACTCACACAACCGGATCAAATATCAACACACCAATGTTCTTAGATGGTAAAACCCATATGGGGAAACATCCATGGCCCCAACCAACGTGGCCACTTGGAGAAATTTATTAAAGCAAAAGAAAAATATTACATATATATTTACAAGAACATTTCTCACAATCAATAATCGACAAATGGTCCTCCATTCTATTTAATTAGAGATCATGGACCAATCAAGTTTTAAGCCATGGATCAATGTAGCTGTTAAGATTGAGGAGAATATCGTCCGATAGATCACTCTATGTCGGGAACATGTCATGATCATCAGATTACCTAAATACAAATGCATAGTAATTCATAATAAAGAAACACACTAATAAATTCACTTTTACCTAACGACACATTAGACCAAGTTGATATTAACTAACTCCTAAGTGTCTAAATATCCTAACATCCGCCCTTAAGAACAACTTGGGAAAGGATTGAAATATTTACAAAGGTGACCCAATAGGAGAAGGAAGGAGAAATTATAGCCTACTCCCCATTAATAACAACTTCTTGAACTCCTAACATAGATCGAAGTTTGGAAAACTTCACTTCTGTAAGAGACTTCGTGAAAATGTCTACAACTTGATCTTCTATAGGAAAAAATAACACTTCAATAACTCAATCATGAATGAGTTTTCTGATGAAGTGCATGTGTATCTCGATGTGTTTGTTGCATTGATGTTGGATTGGGTATTTGGTGAGCTTGATGGAACTCTAATTGTCGTACCAAAGAGTGGTCGGATGCTGCTGCTGGAATCCAACCTCTAAAAGGATCTATTGAAGCCACAAGGCTTTTTGACTTGCATTAACTGCTGCTGGGTACTCTGCTTTCGTTGAAGAAAAATAAATAGGCTGTTGTTTATTATAGGCCCAAGTGACAGGTCCTGAACCAAGGATGAAAACATAACCTGCAGTAGATTTTCGATCATTAGGGTTGCTGACCCAATATGAATTAGTGAAAGCAACCAATAAAGGAGTCCCCGATGAGATGTAATGTATCCTGAACTGAACTGTACCCCAAACAGGCCAAAGTATCCTTTTATCTACTTTCCAATGGATTTCATGTGGTGTTTGCATATACAGGGAAACAAGACCAACAACAAAGGAAAGATCAAGATGGGTATGAGGCAAGTATAAGAGGCTACCAACTAATTGATGGAACAAAGTGGGATCAACTTCCGGAGAAGTACATGTGGAAACAATTTTGAATTCAGACTGGAAGGGATAAGGGTTTGGTTTTGAATCTTCCATGTGAAAGCTACGAAGAAGGTCACAAGCATACTTGGACTGGGAAAGAAAAATTCCTTCCTTGGTTTGCAAAATTTGGAGGCCAAGGAAATAGTGCAAATAACCTAAGTCGGTCATTTAAACTTTCTTCTTAAGGTTGGTTTTCACATGGTTTAAAATTTTAGGGTCACTACCAGTAAGGATAAGATCATCAACATAAAGAACAAGGAATATGAAATGGCTTCCTACTTTCTTGGTATAGACATTGGGGTCAAAATGACATCTAGAAAATTCAGTATTTAGAAGAAAGCTATCCATTTTGGCATACCAAGCTCAAGACGCCTTCTTAAGACCACACATAGTTTTCTTAAGGTGAAAAACAAGGCTAGAGTCATTCTGGACATAGCTAGGAGGTTGTTCCATGTATATTTATTCTCGTAAATCTCCATGCAAGAAGGAAGATTTAACATCCATCTGATGGACCTTACCATTTATGTGAGGCTGTAAGGGCTAGAACAAGGTAGATGGAATTCATTTTGGATACAAGGGAAATTGTTTCATTATAGTCAATTCCTTCAACTTGAGAGAACCCTTTCGAAACTAATCGAGCCTTGTGTCTTTCAACACTTCCATCTGATGCATACTTAGTTATGTAGACCCCTTTACATATAACAAGGTTTCTTCCTTTTAGAAGAGGTGCATGATCCCAAGTATTGTTCACCATCAAAGAGAGATACTCTTCATTCATTCATGCATCCCAATTTGGATGACCTGAAGCTTCTGCAAATGTCTTTGGATCACGAGTCTCTAAAACTTGAGCCAAAAGATAAGAGGCTCATTGAAATTGTGAACTATTCTGATGCTGAACTGAAGGATCATTGATAAGATCAACAACTTATTCTCATGTTGAATGGACCCATCTAGGAAGTGATGGCGGTGGTGCAGGTTCATGTTCATTGGACTCATATGGAGGATGGTGAACAGGCGGAGGTGGATTTTATCCTCAATATCATCATCTGAATAAGAATAGGAAACCATAATAGGAATATAAGAAGGCACAAATATCGAAGATGGCTTGCAAGATGAAGAAGGCACAAATGCTAAATTAGTCTTGCAGGTCAAGAGATTTTCATTAAATTTAACATATCTTCATTAGAATGAGGTTGAAGAAGTATGTAACCTTTGATATCTTCAGAATATCCAACAAAAATACACTTCTTGCTTTTAGGATGTAAATATTTCCTTTTCTCGTCAAGAATGTGAGCCCATGCTGTAAATTATAACCTTGTACAATATCTACTGCAAACTGATATTCGGAAAAGAACAGAAAAGATACAACGGCAAATACAAACATTACACAGAGATTTTTCACCTGGAAACCCAAACCGGGAAAACCGACATATATTATATTCATACATTGTGTTACATTGTTTACAATACAATATATATATAGGATCCAGCGGCATCCAAAACCCTAACCCAATGACCTGGATTAGTCCAAAACCCTAATTCCTTAACCGGAAATAGAAAACCATCGGAAAAAAACCATGTGCCGAAAAAACGACCTAAATATCACGTGGTCCCGGAAATATGTTGTCCCTTATGGACTAACCGGTGCGAGTTTCCTTCCTTCGACCAGCTTTGAAGTCATCATACACAGGGCAAACTTGGAGCATTTCCAGGTCAGTTTTTTTCATTTGTTTGTTTAGATATATGTGTTTAGTATATTAGATTGTTTAATTTCAGTAAATATATTTGATCGTTTAATTTCAGTAGTTTTATTTCTTTTTCATAAAATATAAAAATCA
>SNQJ01S0113732.1:32836-51597 GCA_010110895.2 Picea sitchensis
TTGGGTAAGTTAGTACATCAACTTCACAGGGTCATAACATTTGCATATGATCTCCGTTTTAGGAGAACGATAGCCCATTAGAAAGGTATCGTCGAGGAGATTCATTTCGGGGGATCAATCAAAACCTTTGACTATCATTGAGAAGTTAGATCCTGAAAAACCTTCATTTAGGCCCTCAAAATGGCCCCGGAAGTTAAAAACTGCTAAAAATAGTAAATTGCCAAAATTGCCAAAAAATTGTTTTGAGCGAGTTGGAAAAGGTGGGTGGCCACCGATATCCACCTAGATCAGAAGTAGTGATCTTGTAAGTCCAAGAATGTCTCCACTATGCTATGGATGATTGGTTGGATGCATGATCCTTGTATTGGAACATTGAGTATAGTGGATGTTTGATCCTTGATTTTTCCTGTTGGATAGAGTTGAAGGTGTAATCCTTGATTTGTTATAGATACTTGAGTGAGTAAACTTGTTTAGTATTTAGTGAATTATCCCACACCCTCATTGAGCTTGAGACATACTTTAGTGGTATCACTTTGGTTTAGGTGGCTATGTTGATTAGGTGGAAGGATGTGTTGGGTACGTTTATATTCTTTGGAAGGTGTAATCCTTGATTTGTTTTAGATACTTGAGTGAGTAAACTTGTTTAGTATTTAGTGACTTAACCCACACCCTCATTGAGCTTGAGACATACTTTAGGGGTATCACTTTGGTTTAGGTGGCTATGTTGATTAGGCGAAAGGATGTGTTGGGTACGTTTTATATTCTTTGCATGATTTTGGGTCCCCCTATTATAGGTTTCGGGGTTGGAGCCCCCAAAAATTGTTTTTTAGGGGTTTATTCACCAAAATTTCGGGTGGTCTTTCACCTTTGGCGGGGGCATTTTTTCACCATTGGTATTTTATTGGCACATGGTATCTCAACCAATAGTTTTCTAATTTCGGTTAAGGAATTAAGTTTGTAATATAATATGAGTTAATGGATTAGGGTTTTTTGGATGCCATGGGATGCTATATATTGTATTGTAAAAAATAAAGTTGTATTATGAATAGAATTAGAGATACAACTCTAAAACAAGTTGTTTGTTTTACCGGTTGGGTTTCCAAGGTAAATATATGTCTATATGTGTGATTGCAATTATTTTATTTTCCGTGTTAAGAATCTATATGTGCATTAATGTAAAAGTATTAAAACTTACAGGATGCCCCTTATATGTGAGTTCCCCTTGGTTGATATCCTGCTTGTAGTGTACTAGTTTGGATTAGTGGTTGGACTTTAATAAGGTGCAAGACTACATGTACTTTTAGTATTCTATTACCATGGTTTTCATTCCTTTCATCCATTATGTGACGACTATATAAGATTTATTTATTATTATGAATGTTATTCTAGTATTTCTATATGAAAATTGAATTAGTTACTTATGATTAAAGGAAAAAGGAAAAGGTGAAGGCATAAGCAAGTAGCACCCTCATGTGGAAAAGGGTTGTTATAGTTTTTATTTATCATGAGAGTATATCTTATTTTAATCTTCAAGAGAAAAGTTTGAGAAACATTAACAATATAATATAGATAATTCAATTATTCATACATCTATTTCATATCTTTTCCCACAATATGAGGAATCAAGTGATTCTTCATGGAATCTAAGGTGATATTATTTCCCTTCACAACTTGTTAGAAAGGACGATGGAGCAATAAATACAAAAACAAATGCGAGATGGCTCCTGAAGATACATATTACAAGAGAGACATGGAATTCGTGGTTCACCCGATTAGTAAAATTGCTTAAAATACTTGGATGGCCTGCTTTATTATTAGCTATCAACAAGAAGGGATACAATACAACAAAACCAACTTCCTCTTCTTTCTCACAATCTCCTCTCGAATACAATACTGTAATACATATCCGCAATACATTTTGCTCATAAAGGGGTTGCCTTCTAGGAAAAACCTAACATAATCTCTATCGTTAGATGCGACCTTATAGATAGTCCTAGATTTACAATGAAATTACAATATACTTTACAAGGCAATTTTCGCTTCAGAGGCTTCACCCCAGACCCCGCTGCCCGGACCCAGTAGGTGGATATCCCGGACCAATGAGGTACCCCTCTGCACTCCGTGGAAGGTGTACATACTTGAAGTTGTAGATATTTCATGTGTTATAAACATGGTTGAAAGTAAAGACCTCTAAATCGGAAGATAATCGGGCTCCACAACCAACAATCTCCAACTTGGGCGATCTCAACAACTCCATTGCTGCTGTATATGTTGGACTCTTAACCTTCTTGTACCTGGAAAATTCTCATCTTCATATTCATTCTTGAAGACCAAGCCCGAGCAAGAACTCAATTTCTCTTTGGTTGCCTCCCTTTGTTAACATGTGGATGCGGCTGGTGTGATCCTTTCAACTTCAATTGTCCATCTTCCGTGAATCGTGAAGTGGTACCTCAAGCTACGTATATGCTTAGTCTTAGAGATGACTGGAGTTCTACCAGGTGAATGCTTCAGTATCCGCGATCCACAGCTTTGTTGTTGTTCTCTTGCTTCTTTCCCAATTCCTCATAAACCTTTGTAATCAAATCATCTCTTTACTAGCCTCATGTGACAACATACTTTCTGCCTCTGTTGTTGAAGAATTGAAGCAACCTTTAGGTTTCAAAATCTGTTGCTATTCCACCTATAGTAAAAATATACCATGCGGTGCTCCTCTTGCTATCCTTATCACCTTCCATATATGAATAAACATACCACCTTAGAAGAATTAATACGGACCTCCAAAACCTGATGCATGTGTAGTAGTACCTATCAATACCTGAGGAATCCTTCTTGCCTCCCAATGTTCTTTACTTGGATTGTTCATATACATGTTCACAAATCCCATTGCATGTGCGATATCTGGTCTTTTGCAAACCACTGCATACATCAATCTGCCAATAGCTGATGAATATGGGACCTTGGACATGTATTCCTATCTCCTCCGTGTCTTGGGACACATTTCCTTAAATTAATTTGAAATGGTTGGCCAAAGGTGTACTAATGGTTTTTCATTTTGCATTCTAAACCTCTCAGCAACACCTTCTCTATGTACTCACTTAAGACAATGTGAGTTTGAAATTTTTTCTGTCTCTTGTTATTCTCATGCAGGATTTTTCTTTGCTTAACTTTTAAATCCTTCATCGCAAATGAAATGGCTAATTTCTTCTTGAACATCCTGCATATTGAACCACGGAACAAACGTAATAAATCTACATACAAAACAAGATAATATAGCTTCCCATTTCTAGCCTTTTAAAATAAAACTGTTGATCAAAATGGCACATCTATTATAACCATTACTTGTCATAATGCACTGTCAAAATTCATATACCATTGCCTTGGAGCTTTCTTTGGGCCATATAATCTCTTCTTCAACACCGCATACCAAATTCTCCTTCCCTTTGACCTCATACCCTTGTATGGCCATTTGCATATAAATCTTCCTCCAAATCCCCATGGAGAAAAGTGTTTTACACAAGCATTCAAGAGATGAAAATCTTCTACTACCACAAGACTCCCAATATGGTACTAAAGGTGAGTGTAATTTTTAACAAGGGAGAAAATATTTTCATCAAAATCTATACCTTTATTTTGTGAAAACCATACAACAAGTCTAGCCTTGTACCTCTTTTCTCCTCCATCTTCTTCCTTCAGCTTGTAAACCCATTTTTTCTACAATTCTCTTTTTCCTGTAGGCAAGCTGATTAAGTCCCAAATGCGGGTTATTTACCCTGGAATCCATTTCCTCTTTCATGCTCCCACTTCTTTCTGGTGTCTACCTACCATTTGCCTCTTCATAACATTACGGTTCACGAGAATCAGTCAACAATAAATAATATGTGTGAAGGAGAGTATCATTGAGGGGTATACTTTAAGACAGTAGATATTCTAACAACACTTGCTTAGTAGGTGTTTGAGGGTACCTGCTGCTCTAGCTGTTGTACATTTTGATTTTCGGGTTTCCTTTGGAATTTCTTTTTGGTGTCTCATCAAACGCTAGCATTATTCTTATTTTCTGTTTCTACGTTTCTTTTCCACATAGTGATTTTTGTACATGACCTTTCATTGAATATGACATCTCTACTCCTAATGATTTTGTTACTTTCATAATCCCATAAGTGATAACCAAATCGGTAACCTCATATCCAATAAAGATTTTGCTTCTTGGATTTTGCCTCAGAAGCTTTGTTCTATTTTCTTTATCAATATGGATAGATGCTTCACAATAGAAAGTTTTCAAAAGAATAGTTTACCTTTTTCTGTCCATTCCTCCTCTTGCTCTGGAATACCACCATCCAAAGAGATTGAAGGTCCTGGGTACATTAAGTAAAACAACAATATCTACAACATCATCAAATTGTAAGGTGGAAATAGCGTACAATCTCAGCCTCCTTACCAGCTCCATGATTTTCTTGTTCACCATCGCTTCGACGCACCACATTTTCTTGTGGTGTTCTTTGAATTGTCTTCTCTCTATGAATCAGCAAGGTATGAACAATAATCATCAAAATCCTTCTTGCATTATTCACCTCCATTATCTGGTCGGAGGAGCCACTTCAAACTTTTTCTTGTCTCATTCTCAACTAAAAATATTTCCATTTTTCTTAAAGAGTATCAAAACATCAGGATTTTGAATGCAATAAACCCAAAGTTTTTCTAGTTTAAAATCATCAATAAAAGTAACATAATAATGAGAACCACCAAGAGATGATACGATCTGGTCCCCATACATCTGTATGCACAAGCTCTAACCTTTCATTCTTCTTTCAGCACTAGGCTCTGTCGACTCTCTTTTGTTTTCCATAAACACAATGCTCCGTTGAAGTCCAAATCAATTTGCTTTTAAGACACGGCAACAAATTTCTTTTGTGAGAATATCGCATACCCTTCTCCTCTGACCTATGATACTTGATCTTTGTAATCACTCTTAGTAGAAGATAAAGATATAGAAAGAGTCAATATTACCGTTACATAAATAGCGAAATGTACCTACCTTCTCTCCTTTCCTCATCACCAATGATCCTTTGGTGACCTTCCACGTATTATCACGTAAATATGGATACAACCTTCACTTGCCAACTAACTTTGTTGAAATTAGATTTTTTCCTTAAATGTGGAATAATATGTCTTACTCTTTCAACAACCATTGGACTTTCCATTGATTTGCTTTATTTTACCTTTCCATTTTATAATTTTGCGTTGCATCATCATAGAACACGTCGAAATCCCACTTTGAACATAATCTAAGAAATGTTCCTATGGGAGGGTGGCATGATATTGAATCTACCCAAGAGACTGGGAAATATTATCTCTGAGAAGAATCAAAGCGTACATGGCATCACCTATGTTTGCTTCCTAATTTCTCTCCCTATCCATCTCTTTGTTTCTTTGGAGCTCTGCAGTCTTTCTTGGATGTCCTTTCTTCCCAATTCGGCCTCTCTATCTTTCCAAGGTCTAGATTTGGATCTGTGCTTCCTATAATTACCATGGTTCTTTGAGCCCTTTCATCTATCCTTTGTCTTCCCCATTCTCCATGTTCAACACATTACGTAATGTCTCACCTATTCTTTTCCATTGCATTTCCTCACACTAAGGATAACGCCAAAGCAACATCATGTTTAAAAGTGTTTTGAACCCAGACGAGTTACTTCACAGTAAACCAAGCCATTCCGACTTTACGGCAATGAGCACAGATTAGAAGAGCCCTAACCTCATCATCAAAGTCCACTTCCTACTGAACTTAGTTGATTAAAGTAGCATTATTTCAACTAAATCCCACTATGAGACCACCTTTAGAGCATCTCGTAAATAATCTCTTCATTAGAAGTATCTTATTATTGGATCTTGGTTTTTTTCATACAATTTGTAGCTCTCATCAACCCTTCGTTGTCTTTCTTTTGAGATATTGAAAGCCAACGACGCTGCCAAGCTCAACCATATATTTTCTAGAGTCTTTCTGTCAATAATCTCCCATTCTCCGTCCTTCATGGTCGTCGGCTTCTTTGTTTCTCCGCTCAATGGTAGGAATATGTCCTTCCGATATAAATAATCTTCCATCGCATCTTCCATGGCGGTAGTTTTGGTAGTTAATTTCCGTCTTAGACATTGCTCCCCACTCGAACGAGACCCTCTTTCTGCGAGGTTACCTTACTCGATACGGTTGTTTGAAAAGCGGACGAACAATAAAATAAACAAATCTGGAAATAAAATACCGAGAGTACACAATACCGGAGACCACCGATTTGCATTGGTTCACCCGATTAATGGGCTCGTCCACGGAGGAACACAATACAAGAGAGACACAGATTTACGTGGTTCACCCAGTGTGGGCTACGTCCACCAGAGAAATTGCCAGGTCCTTTCTTTATTATTATCCAACAAAATGAAGGGATACAACCTACAACAAAACCCGCTGTAACTTCCTCTTATTTCTCTCACAGTCTCCTCTCTCAGAATACAATACTTTCCAACCTACATAGCCGCAATACATTTCCCTCATAAAAGAGGGTTTCCTTCTAGGGCAAAAATCCCTAACATAATCTCTATCGTTAGATCTGCGACCTTATAATGAACGGTCCAGATTTACAATGAAATTACAATATACTTTTAAAAGGCAATTTTTGCTTCAGGGGCTTCACCCCCGAACCCCCATCGGGGGATGCTGCCCCTGAACCCCCACTGGGGGCTCACTTGCCCCCAGACCCCCTAGTCGAGGGGATAGCCCCCCCAGACCCCGCGGAGGGGGTACCTCCCCTCTGCACTCCCCCACGTGGAAGAGTGTACATACTTCTGGGGTGTAAATACTTCATGGGGTATAAACACAGATGAAAGTAAAAGGCCTCTAAATCAGGAAGATAATCAGGCTCCACAACCAACACAACTTTCTTCTCATATTGTGCCAATTGTTAGGGATTGGTAGGAATTGTAGCCTTAAATTAAAGTATCCTTTAGAGATTTGTCTCCTCCATTGGAACTTGGAGAATAATTTTTTAATGGGTGATTTTGGAAGCTCCTTTTAGTTGGTCATGCTCCTTGATAACTAACATAGCCATTCCTACAATCCCCTTGAACACAAATTTAATAAAAACATATAAATCAAATAAGAAACCTATCAAAAGTTCAAATAATCCTTATTGGGAATAAAAACCTACTCCAAACACTATAGTTTCCAATTTATCACAACTACTAACTTTAGCATCAACCCTTTTCTTCACATCATGTGTTATGGTGAATTAGGTCTCACTTTCCATGCGAGTTCCCTGGCCATGTTTCGTCAATTTGTCTTTTGATATTATAACATATATTATTTCAAAGAAAGGTTATGGGCATCCTCCATATTTGTAGTGTTATCATCTTCCATAGCCTCTACATAGACCTAATCATAATACTCACAATATTTCTCTAACTAATCCTTGATCTGCTACTCAGGTTCCATGATAATCTACTTGTGATTATGGAACTTAGCCCATAAGGTATGAAATTTAAGGTGAAGCTCCTTCAATTTTTATATATGTGACTACACATCTACTATAGATGGATTTATAATATGGTAATCCTTTCCCTACACCTTTCAATCTCTATCTCTAATGCAAGGGCATCCCATTTTAGTTTCTTTGCAACATGCCGTCTCTCTACTTCTTCTATTGATTCTATTAATCATTTCTTATTCTTATATATCTATATTAAGTTCTCCATTACCTTGGTGATGATACTACATGGCTATAAATCCATCTCAAATTCTTTTGGAAAATGTGGGAGGACCTCCCGAAAGCATGTCACTAGTTCTTGTTGTTTTTTTCCTGCATCTTCATGAACTACAACCTCTTTGTCCCAATCATCTAGGTTTTGTTTCTTCAGTATTTCTTGGCTATCATTTCCCTAGTAGCATAATATTTTTGGAGTTTAACTTGTGTAATATTTATGGAAATAATCCCTACATTTCGAGTGGAAACTCCACCCATCATTAAGGGAAACTAACTTTGAAGAATATTGAAAAGAGAGAGCCATCAACAATAGTTGTATATGGTACACGTTAAAAAATTATCTATTTGTAATGAAGAGAGACAATATTTTTGATAATAATAGATTAATAAAATATATAAAGAACTAGGTCCATTCTTTTTTTAACAAGAACAACTAGCTTTATATTAAAAAAAGGGATGCAATGAAGCTGAGAAGCGAGCGTTTACATATTATTCAAAAGGTAGAGTTAGCAATTTTTCATAATAAGAGTATTCCAATTGTTTCATATCTACTGAAACTACAATTTTTACAAAATTTCTAGTGTTTCTAGAGGTATATATCCTGACAAAAGAGTCTAGCAAAGAGACAATTCTACAAAACATGAGACCTGTCTAAGATAGCTTGAGCATGATATCCACAAATTGTTGATGCTATACACTAGCATCCTATCCCTAATTGAGTTGGGGGTCTTTTACTTTGACTTGGATTACTATGGAACCTCATGAGTTGGTTGGATTATTCAATATTGTTGTTTGGGAATGATGCACCCCATTCAAAGCTTGTCCGAATTCACAATTGGTGAGTTGAAGAGAGTGAATTTGATGGACCTGCCTAGTTACTGCTTTTAGAACCATTATTATTTCCTTGTCTCTCTTATTCTCTTGAACACAAATTTCATCCTCGAGTTTAAATAATTTTTTTTTTGCACCTCCATTTCATGACCTTGATTTCTTAGAGTGTCTTGAATTACCTGCATTTCACAAGTGGGGAATTTGCAGATCTCTTTTCTCCTTCTCCACATGGTCTTTGACTTCCTAATTCCCATGAAATTATTCTTGTTGTTGGGCTAGGAACATAATGCCACTATCCAATTTAGGAAAAACAACAGGAACTAGATACTGGACACGAAAATGATCCAAAGATCTTCTGTTTTGGTGGTGAAAAAGGTCTGCCGAGATGCAATGAAGTTGATGAAATAAGTCATGGAAGGGATGAGTGCATTGGAAATGAACTGAATATTGATGGTGAGTGGCAGAAGAGAAGGTAGGGAATATATCCCACTTCCAGGAATGATTGATTCCTAGTACACTTTGAATGCAGGCTCGTGCTCCAAATAAGCAAAGAAAACGTTGTGGGATTCATACAAACCAAGACAGTGGAGGGGGAAAAATTATCCAGGTGATGATGTGTGCTTGGTATTATTGACATTGCAAGTCATATCAACAAATCATTTTTACCTTAAACACATTTTCCTATGGTAGGGATTGCATTACCTTCTTGCCATTTCTCATTAACAGTCCTTGTGCTAAATTTTGGGCCTATTTGTCTAGAGAGTCTTATCTATGGTTCGGGTGCCAGTGTGTGTGATTGTATTCTATTTTTTGAAATATTTACCCTTCTTTGACAATCCTTTGTAATATTCTACTTAGGATATGATGATTTTTCACATTTTGTTGCTTCATTCCCTTGATAATTAACTCAGAATCCATTATTACAATTATATCCTTTGTTTGTTATACATTGATAAGTTTTAGGCCCATGTAAAGAGCCATGGCCTCTACCTGGTTATTTGAAGAAATACCGAAGCCCCATGCAAATAAGATATTCTTTTTTCCCTTGAGGTCAAAAAATACCCCTTCACACTTGCCTCCCTTGGATTACCTTTTGTTGATCTACATTCGTTGATCAACGTTGGTTCATACATATCCATCCTTAGTCTTATTCCTTTCTTTCTATGTTCCTTATATATTCTTTACTTAGTCATTTTTCTCGTTGAAATGTGGATTGTAGATCGAGCTACTATCAAGTCTGCAATTCCGCAAATCTGCAAGTCTATACTAAGTCTCTTTTTCTTACCTCACAATCCCAACACTTAGTCATTTTTACATGCTGCAGGAGACCAATCCACATCTATCCTACAAATGCTCGTGTCCCACAACCCAAAAATGTGCAAGACTCAAAATGAACCCTTCTATTTCCACATCATGTAAAATGCACTACTTACCTTTTTATACTTAGCCTTTTTTCTTGAATGTGGATGCATGATAGTCTTTTGTTCCATCTACTTTTTTCCCAATGCCCATATCCCACAATCTGCAATCCTGTGTCCTCCAAAATGACTCATCCACTTTTGCAACCTGTAAAATCACCCTTTTCTTATACTTAGTTTATTTCACCATTGTAGATACATGAGTCCCTCCTTCTCATCTTTCTGACTCTCCATGCCCTTGGTCTCGTATCCTGCAATCCCGAATTCATCATATTGCACTTTCCATTTCCCACTTTTCACTTACATACTTAACCATTTTTCAGGTCTCCCAACATCACAACACCATTATCGATGGTATTTACTTCCCTTCCACCACGTCAACCACCACTTGTGTGAACCTAAATACCGTTATTAAGTGGTGAAGATTTTGTAAAATATTTGTAATAAATTCAAAATTTAGTCGTGCAAACCAACAACTTTGAAATAAGATCTATAACAGTTGATAATCAAGGAAATACATGGTAAATTTAATAAAGAATTAAAACACCATGATGTAAAAAGGTTATATCGACAAGAGCACCATCTATTTGTAAAAACGAAAATTTGTGTCAATATATGTCAAGTAGAAGAGAATACTTGTATTCCAGAGACACACTTAACACTCTTCGACGAGAAGATCATCAATTCTAGTGGCCACAAGCTTATAAGTGGCATTTGTCTCTTTCCCATATAGAGAACAAGACAAACAAGGTTTGGAGTTTATGCATAAAATTGGTTGGGTGTGTGCTTGAGGTGACAGACTTCAAAGAGATGGTACTTTGGTGCACAAATAATTTCAACACAGAAAGAAGAATTATTCAAATCCAAGGGAAGTCGCCAATATCTTTGATTCCCTCAATATTCATGAAAATTTTGTGACTCCCAAACCCCACCATGTTGTTTAAGAATGAGGAAGTAGACGAGTTTCTCAAGGAACACCAAAGAGGAGCATAGCTCCTCAAGAATTATCTCACTAGCTCAGGAGTTGACAGTAATTCCACTAAGGTTGAGGTAAGTTCTATGAATTACCCATATAAAGAGTTCACATGGATGTTTTCCCAAATAATTGGACTGGAGTCCATGGCCTCTGTTCCTAAATACATTTTTTATATTCTTCACTTTTCTATTCATGAAGACACTATGATTGACTGGGCTTGAATAATCTCAAATGAGATATTGCTCCAACCAGGTGACCTAAGAAAAACCAGAAAGTTTTATATGACTTCTTATTTGGTCTACGCTATTTCCTACTGCCAAATATTTGAAGACTTTCCTAGGGAAATGAATGTTGATTTTAAGGTGGAACCAACTTCTATCTGGTACTCGACTTTATGGAGACACAATCCGAATATAATTTCTATGAGGTCCAAAATGGTTTTATTTCTACTTTCAAAAAATTGATCTACGGTCCTACTATATCGAGGTTTTCACTAGATACTGCATCCTTTCTCGTTGAGAAAAGAAATTTTGAAACTTTGGAGGATTTAAGTTCTTTGAGACTAATTGGATTCCAGGGGAAACCCTTTTTGCTACCCATTTATGTGTTTGATTGAATCTTTTTCATCGAGGTGTGCAAACAATATAAATACTAGGCACACTTTTTCAATGAAAAATAAAGAAACAATTTATATAATTTCCATGTGTTGAATTTTCTCTATGGTTAGTTGGTGCATGAGGTTTAATTACATTTTCTGTTTAGCATTACTTGAACCATACACAATGACTGCAACAACAATAACTAGCTGCAATAAACCAAGATCACAAGAAGAATAACCATGCACACGAACACAAGAAATATCCTGGGAAACCCTTCTACACAAGGGAAGAAAACCCAACAATCCTTTTCTATATTCTCAAGAGAAGATCCCCCATCCACCACCAAACCTAGCACACAAAAGGGTGTTTCTATGACTAATAAAGATAGCTCTTAGAAAAGTGTGAGCTGCAGTTCTCATAATTTCAGACCTCAACTTATAAAATCATGAGATGACACAATGATGAGTGTGTAATCCTCAATGGGGATTCAACTTTATTTATACAAAAATTATCACATCAAATGATGTGTCTATTGGCACAATATGGCTGACATGTACAATTTAATAATATAATAAATATAATAAATATAATAAATAATTAAAATATTAATTATATTTACATGGTGGGGCTGCTTGTACCCTTTACATCATCATTAGGTGTACAAGTAAATATTACACTTAGAAAATATATCAATGGATCCACATGTCCACTAGTGCTCAACTACTAGGGACACGCCCACCTGTGCTCAACCACATGGACATCATACTCAACAGATCTCTATCTCAACTGAGTCCACAAGAGAATCATCTGGAGTACCACATTGTCTCAACTCTCACATAGAGGAGAATGATACACCCATAACATATACACACCCAACCACTGGGGGAAAACTCAAATATCTAGAGGAGAACGATTCCCCAACCACTGGGGGATGAATCAACTCTCACACAGAGGAGAACGATGCCCCATCATGTGGGTATTCCCAACACTGGGCTCCCTCTCAGGTCAACTCAACTCAGTCACATAGGAGAACGTATCCTGGAGGATGTCTCATGACGCTACAATCATCAACACCATGGAGGGTTGGGGAAATATCCATCAAACATATTTCCCATTTAGATGAATTTGTTATTCAACTGGATCAACTCGGTTTAAAAGAAGCTCAATGCATCCATGATTTTTGACCCTAAAAACTTATTTTCTACACACATGCCCCTAGTCAAATGCTCTTCATATTTTTGTAAGCCTAAATAATTCAAAGGAGGAGGAGACAACCAAAATATCCCCAAGGACTCTATTGAAGAAACCCTGAACGATGTTGAAGAACTGACAAGCACTAATGAGTGCTATAGAAAGAAGGGAAGAGAGGCAACCAACAAGAACCCTAATTCACCCAATATTTCACAAAGAGGTACTTCTGAAAAAATAAAATCTAGAAGTAGTGGTCTAGAACCAAGATGAACATCCGTTGGGAATTCAGATGACGGTGTTGATAAAGAACCTACAAAGAAAAATTGAAAAAATCTCATGTTGTACACACTTCCATTAAAATAAAAAGAGAAACTAAAAAAATGGGACAAGATGTACCTGAAATTGAAGAAAGTTCTAGAGCCATGGAAGTATATGAAGTAATAGAAGAATCCAACTGGTCTGAGAAAAGATTGATGAAAACTACGGAAATTTCTAAGGACTTGGCTTTCCAAGAGACAAAAACCTTTATAGAAGAGTTTGTTACACTTCACCACATGACCTGCCACAAGAATTCTAAGAAATTTTCAATAGAAAACGTAAATATGAAAAATAAAAAAGTTGACGAGAAATGGAAATCAGAAATCAATTTTCATGGAGTTCCACCCTAAAAAATTGTGCAATTTCACGATGCAACTGGGGAATAATTGAAGGAATTTATTTTTGATATTGAGAAATAACATTATTTTTTAAAGGAAATAATAAGGAATTGGAGAAAACTCTAATTCCAAAACCATTATTTGTTGAACAGATAACTGCAATTCAACCAATACTTACCATTGAAGATGTCTTGGAAAGCAGTTCCAAATTGAGGGGTTCATCTAGTTTATTGTTGGCTGCAAGAAAATATTTTGGAGATGGTATCCATAAGAGAATATACCTAATCCTTGAATTCATGGAATTAGCATAGAGTTCAACTAGATTCTCAACAAGGATTATGCACTTTAGGGAATATCGCCAAAAAGTATCAGAAAATGATGAAGGTTTTTATAAAGAAGCTGTGGGAACTTTTGTAGCTAAAGTTTCAAGCTTGAGCGACACACATAGAACAGAAAAAACCTTCCCTCCAATTTTCAAGTGAAACATATTAATGCTTATTGGCTTAAAGAATCAAATGTTTAAGAGAATCGTTGTCTGAGTTGGATGGTGTTAAAATCAAGAGGGGTGACATATTTTTGAATCTTGTTGATCTGGCCAAAGAATAAAATGGCCCTAATTTATTAATAGATACCATACTTTTGTATAAGGAGAAACTATTAGAACAACTAGAAGCATTAAAAGTTGCATAGGAAAACGAATTTAGTGACTCGGTTGAATTCCCCAAAGAAGAAGTAGAAAGGTGGCTTGTCGGTATATAAATAAAAATGATGATGTTGAGAACACATTGCACCAATTAAGCATTTATTTAAGAGGATTGGAGAATGAACTATTTGAAATAAATACCAAGCATGAAATAACAGTTGCTTCGATGAGGGAGTATATATAAAAATGGTTAACAAAAGCATTATCAACAAGAAGAAGTTACAACAATTATGCCACCTCCATTACAACAACAACAATCTACAAAAGATGCCTCAACAAGAAAATGAAGGGTTCATAATTTTCATTGCAGTAAGTTGAGTAGTAACTTTGTATCTACCTTCACCATTTTTCTTCTTCAGTCAATTATCATATTTCCTTTTCTCTTTCCAACAACCTGTGAAACCTAAGGATGACCCCTAAATGTTTTCTTCTTGTCTTCCAGGTATCTCTTTTATTTTATGGTCCGTGGGAGCCCCATCCCAGTCCTATTTGAAGGTCAAACACATTTATTTATTTATTTCTAACCCTAGACATTACTGCTTATTTTATTATAACATCTATTATTTTTTGTAGGTTCCCAAAGAACTAGTTTGGGACATAACTTTATTGATTTCTCAAGAATTTTGATTTTAAGCATGAGATTTCAAATGCATGTCTATCAAAATATCTATTGAATTAAATGGAATGATCATTTAGAGTTCTCTGTTAGATGTGGTCCATACTTTCCTTTCCTTTCCTGAATATTGTGTTCTACTTTGATCAATGTTGTGATGGAAATGTTGTCCTATTTTAATGTATACTCATTTGGTTTACAATTCTTGTAACATAGTGTAAATATTTCCTTTTTGTATGATACCTGGTCCTTCTCAGGTACTCTTTGCATGTGAATATTTATTTCAAGAATAAATCCTAGTCCTCTCTAAGGAATTTTCTATTCTTTCATGATATATAAATAAAGGAGTACCACCTCTTTAAAAATGCAAGGGGATTTATCCTCGTGAGGTTGACTTAAATATTGTAAGAAAATCTTTTAGATCAACACTTTTCAATGCCCCATAAAAAAATGATTCTTTTTCTTTGAGTCTGTCACCATTTCTTAAATTTAACATCTTCCATCCTAATTAGTTTCCGACGAATTTAACTAAGTCTGCTTTTTATTATTATAATAAAAAATAAATTAAAATAATAATAAAAATTAAATGGGTCACAAGGTCAAACTTAATCAATAATAAAATAAATTATAATAAATTGAAATTAAATGAATTATTATAAACTAAATTATATAAATATATGATAAAATAACAGGTCAAATTTAATATAAGAATATTAAACTTAATTTTTTTTTTGAGAATTAGATCCATTTTTTGTAATAATCTACCCAGAAATGTGTTGGATCATGTTGTCATTAATGTCAAAGGATTGATGTCAAAGGAACAATGTCTAGTCATAGTATATTGATGAAGTATGCAAATGAATTGATGTCAAGTGAAGTCATTGATAAATGATGCATAGATGATGTCATGCATAGATGAAGATGGATCAATGTGTTGTCATTGATATATGATGCATAAATGATGTCATGAATATATGAAGATGGATTGATGTGTTTTCATTGATATATGATGCATTAATATATTGATCGTTGGATCATGTGGTCATGCATATAATCAATGACAAAGGGACAATGTCATAGTAATGTATTGTCATGGGTTTTTCCAGTTGGATTGATGTAAATATGACTCATTATTGTCTTTTCATGGTTGATAGAAAGTACAAATGGATGAAATACAAAGTGGTCTCCTTATGGTGAAATCCCTCATGGGAAGACACTTTGAGGTTGACTTATCCTAGAAGTATGGTTAGAGAACCCATGATTAATTGTGGAATAATGAGATGAATATCGATGAATCTGTTAGTGAAATTATCCTAGAAGGATAGTTCTTGTCATGCCATTTCTGGTGGTATGTGGAACGTCACATAACTCCTCACGGTTTGAGACTTATGGCCTTACGAAGTTGGAGGACCCTCATATGTTGGCTAGAAGCCCCAAAAGGTCAAATAAGTCAAAGTGTTTACAAAGAAGAAATTATTTAAATAACAAAGTGAAGTGATGAAGTCAAAGAGGATTATTTAAATAATAAAGTTAAATGGAGAACTTTCTAATTATGGAAAGTGGTTACAAGTGGGTCAACCATAAAATAAGGAAAGTGGGTTAAATGGACAAGTGGCCGTGTGGAAAAGTTGGATAAAGGTAGCCATGTGGACAATATGGTTATGTGGATAAAGTGGATATGTGGACAAATTGGCCTAATGGATGCTTCTAATGAAGCTACTTGGAGAGTTTAAATAAGAGACAAGGGTCTCTAGTAAAAATATCTCTCTTCAACATACATTGAAGATCTATTATGACGAAGAGAATGATTGCGGCATCTTATGGACACATCAATTTTTCAGTAAGTCTGAGATCTTGACCGTGAAAGTTTTGGAAGTTTAGAAACCCTATTTTTTGAAGGAGTATGCGAGCAACACGGGTCCAGAGTGCATACATACGCGAGCTACAGTGAGCCAGAGCACGTACACATATGAGCTGAAGGAGATCAGAGTGCGTACAACTGAAGAAAGTCATGGAGACTTGAGTGTGAGTTGGTGCCATGTTCTTGAAGTCTGAAGCAAGTTCCAGATCTGCATTCTATGGGCTCAGATCTGTCATAGAAGTTCTGGTATGGTTACATGATTGTCTTGATGGAAACTTTTTCTTATGGTATTGTGAATGCTTACGACATTCTTGATATGGCTATCATAATATGGTTTATGTTGGTTGATTGATAGAGTGAGCAACACTCTTATGTTTCAGTACTGATATGGTTGCCATAGTATACCGATTGCTTATACATGATTAAGTAGCATTCATAATTGTATGGTTGAGGAGCATGAGTAAGTTGTTGGAGAGCATAGATGTGTTGTGATTGGTTATGGTACATATTGGACAGTGAAAGACATAAGTGGATGTGATTGAAGGCTACAGAGGATCTGAGTTTTCAAGAAGAGAAAACCCTAGTTGTTCAGAAAGCGTACATAGGCTGCAATACAGATAGGCTACGTACATACGCGGGCTGTACTATTGGTAGGGAGCGTGCATATGTGTGCTGAACTACTAACATGTCGCGTACCTGTTGACAAATTGGATATGTCGAGGATTGAATCCTCCTCTCAGTTGGTGCTGAGTTGTGTAAGTTGAGTCTTGCATTGTAGAGCTGGTGCTCTTGTGGAGTTGTAACTCTATTCAATTGTTGCTTATAAACCCAAGGATTGTAGTCCATAATAAAAGGAAAATTGTACATACATCTTGTGTTCTTTGTGTTGATGGCTTGTTGATGATATATGTTGTTGTTATATGTTCACATACAACTGGTTATAAATGACAGTAATAAGTTATGAGTAAATGGTGATTGCTAACTAAGGAGCTTTTGTTAAGGAAAGTTTAAAAAGACCCCTACACTGATTCACCCCCCTCTCAGTGTGATCGGTGTGTCCAACAAAATGAACTTAAAATAAAACAGAGGAGGGGTCAAATTTATTTATGTGTGTAGGGGAGGGGTCAAATTTATGTGTGTGTGTGTCAAAAGTGATAGAAGTCAAATAAATAGATTAAACAAAATAACTAAAGGCATAAGAGGGCTTGGAATACTTCCTACATTTTCTTAATAAAATATAATAAAATAAAACATAAAATTAAATGTTAAAGAATATATTTTAAAAACTAATAGTGAAAGGATTAAATATATGAGTACTTAGGTTAAACATAATAATGATAATGAAATCTTAAAAGGAAGACATACAAGGAGAATAATACTAAATATAAATAAAACACATAAGAGAGAATATGTCAAAAGTGATAGAAGTCAGAGAAAAATATTAAACAAAATACGTGAACAAATAAGAGGGATTGGAATACTTCTTACATAGTAATAACTAGCATACCCTTGAAGTAGGGAAAATAAACACCGAAGTAAATTGGGGTGGGGTGGTTACTTTGTTTAAATATGGTGGGATTTTGTTTTTGGGAGGATTTAAAGCAATGTAGTTATAGGTAGTAAATGTTCAAAGTTTTAGACCGGTGATTTAGATCCCCATTTTGAGTTACAGGGACATCGAATGCATTTAATGAAGCTTGTACAACTTTTCTATCGAATTGGGTGAATCAAGAAATTTGGATCTGCAATGATAGAAGAAACAAATTGATCATGAGAATGAATTGATTTCCTTCTATAACCCTTCATGCCACCACTAAATCTTTTGAATTTACCTTATATAATTGGTCCAATCATTGTGGCGAAAAGAGCGTAGAAGACAACTGNCTAGCATACCCTTGAAGTAGGGAAAATAAACACCGAAGTAAATTGGGGTGGGGTGGTTACTTTGTTTAAATATGGTGGGATTTTGTTTTTGGGAGGATTTAAAGCAATGTAGTTATAGGTAGTAAATGTTCAAAGTTTTAGACTGGTGATTTAGATCCCCATTTTGAGTTACAGGGACATCGAATGCATTTAATGAAGCTTGTACAACTTTTCTATCGAATTGGGTGAATCAAGAAATTTGGATCTGCAATGATAGAAGAAACAAATTGATCATGAGAATGAATTGA
>SNQJ01S0113732.1:51607-76943 GCA_010110895.2 Picea sitchensis
AAATATGAGCAGTAACACATAAAAGGAAACCCTAAAGTCATATAACCCAAAAACAAGATGCATTTCACTCATTTGGTCATTTTATCTTCATTGATTTGAGTTTTCAGTTGGACTGTGAACACTGAAACGTTTTTCAACAAGTTGTGTTATTCTTGTTTGGGGTTCAGTTTGAGTCTTGAGAACACTTGTATTTGTGGGATAGAGACCAAATAGGAGGTAGAGAGCCAAGATATCTACATGTTAGATCTTCAGTTTCAATTGCATTCCGATTTTGAAGAAAGTATTCTGATTTTCTGCGAAATTGATTTTGGAGATTTCATATTCATTTTTAATTCAGGGATCAACCTACAGTGATATACTCTTCTCTTATTTGTATTGAATATTGACTAACCAAGGCTCATAAGTCCAAAAGGTGGTTTTATCAAGAATGAGAACATGCCTTCAAACTTGAATCGAATGATGACAAGAAGCTCAAGTGCAAACACTATAACCACAGTATGAAAGGGGGGGCACAAACAACCTGAAACACCACCTAGAATGAATTCGTTGCAAACATGTCATAGTCCCATGCAAGCTATTTGATTTATGTTTAAGTTTTTTAGGATAATTTTAAGTTCCATATTTTTTGTTATCATATTTGATGAGATGAATTGATGGAAAACCTATCGTTTTATAGATTTTAAGGATGGAAATGTTGTCGAGTTGCCAAGTTTTGCCATATCCCAAACTCACTGACTTTTCGTCAATCCCAAGTCTCACAACCTTGGTTTGATGTGAGTTTAAGTTGGTTGGTTGGTGTGCATTGTAGTCAAAGCATGGAAACAATATAATGGGCATGCCATATATTGGTCTTAGGGATAAAGAAATATTAGGAACATAAACTACCACTCTCCAAAATGAATGAAATCATTTCCATACAAGCTTGGATATTAAGCAAAGATCATTCATATTATAATTAGAATAATATTTATTAAAAATTAAACCTTCTTTTAGATAAAAATGCACAATGACTTCAAGATGACCAAATAAAGAGGATGGCAACACTTTAACAAGATAATTCTTGTCAAGAAAAATATTGTTTGAACTAACAAGAAACTTGAAAATTATAGAATTGATTTCAATTTTTGTTGATTACACAATGTAAATCAATTTCCCTTAGTATATATCTAGAAGGAAAATCCATGGGGTAAGTTAGAGTTATTGTCCAAATACTCAAAATAACATGCTCAATCAATATACACAGTGTACGCCAAATGTAAGTGTGGAGCACAACTTCCTTATAGTTAGGAACAAATTCCTCCAAATAACCCTCGTACATCCATATATCCAAATCATATGTTCAATTTTTTCCCGATAATGACTATATTGATCTCTATATATACATATTCTCACTCATTGCACATGTGGACCCTCTATTAGATTGCCCCCTATTTAAAATACATTTAACACCATTACATATGCATTCAATCCAATTACATATACATTCAACCCCATATATACCCCCCATTGGGTCATAACATAAGTACCCCCATTCGAAAAACTACCCTAAAAGATTTTTGGCTAAATATTTTGCATGTGATGAAACCAAGTAATTGAGTTACTTATATTTATGTTGACGTGCCATATGATTATTCATCCATCCATATTTAGCTCTTTTCAATATCATTCTTTGATAGCTTCCTTTCCTTTGATTCCTTAAATATTTGATAATATCTTGTCGGATAATTGTTCCTTGATGCCCTATTCCATTAATATCCTTGACTTTACCATCTTCTTCCTTGGTAACATTGATGTGGCACCAAATCTCATGGAGTAAAAGAGTAAAATCTCTCTTTAACTCTTCTATCAAAAATATTTTTCATCTTATTTTGATATTCTTGAAATCTCTCATTCACTTGTTCTTTGGACTATTGCACCTTAATTATCTGATAAAATCTTCTAATAAAATCATTAAGCTCTTCATTTGCATCTTGTATTAATATTAATATTAAAATGGTAATATTAAATCAAATAAATATTTATTTTTATTTTATTTTATTTTATTTTAAATAAATATTGTTCGTCACACTTGCGATGACAAATTAAATAGTTGCAATGGTTTTGTTATATAAACAACAAAAGTTGTCGTTGCAAGTGAGACGACAACTTAAATAGCTGCGATCATTTTATTATATAAACAATGGAAGTTATCATTGCACTTGCGACGACGACTTAAATAGCTGCGACAGTTTTGCTATGTAAACAATGAAAAGTTGTCATCGCACTTGCGACGACAACTTAAATAGCTGCGACAGTTTTTCTATGTAAACAATGAAAATTTGTCGTCGCACTTGAGATGGCAACTTAAATAGTTGCGACAGTTTTGCTATGTAAACAACGAAAAGTTGTCGTCGCACTTGAGACAAAAACTTGAATTGTTGGGACAGTTTTTCTATGTAAACAACGAAAGTTGTCGTCGCAAGGGTCGTCGCAATTGAGACGAAATGTTGGTTTCACATTTTTGCCTATATTGTCGTATTTGCGACGATATTTCTTTTTTGTCACAATTGTGATAAGTTCCCTAGGGGTGTCACTCTTGCGACGTTTATTCAATTTTGTCACAATTTCCACTAGACATAAAATGACATTTCAGAGAGTCCATATTCATCGCAAATTCCACGACATAACATCGCAAGAGCGTCGAAATAGCCGTCGCAAAATGACCCAAATTTTCTAGTGAACCCTTATTCTTCTGGAAGGGAATGAAGGCAGACATAGTTAACTATGTGTCCAAATGTCTAGAATGTCAGCAGGTAAAGGCTGAACATAGACATCCAGCAAGATTACTACAACCACATGTTATTCCAGAATCAAAATGGGAGGTTGTTTTGAAGGATTTCATTGTTGGAGTGCCACTAACAACAAGGAGACACGACTCAATTTTTTTGTTAGTCGACACGATGACGAAGAGTGATCATTTTATTCCTGTGCGTACGATGTAGTAGGCACCTGATATAGCTCAATTTTTCATCAGGGAGATTGTGAGGCTACATGGCATACCTAAGAGGATTATATCTGATCGAGGATCAATATTTACTAGACGATTTGGACTAGTTTCCAAGAGGCCTTGGAAACCCAACTTAACTCTAGTACTATGTATCACCCGGAGACTAACAGGAAGACCGAACAAACGAACTAGATATTGGAAGACCTTTTGCGCATGTACGTGATGGACCAACAGAAGAATTGGGAAGAATTATTTCCCTTGGTAGAATTTTCTTATAACAACATTTACCAAAGCACCATTAAGATGGCGCCCTTCGAGTTTCTTTATGGGAAACCATGTCGGACACCTTTAATATGGGGTCGTCTTGAGGATAGGGTCCTGGTGGGACCAGAAGCGATCCAAGACATGGAATATTAAAGGAAAACTATAAGACAAAGTATCAAGGAAGCGCAGGATTTGCATAAGAGTTATGACAATGCGCTTCGTGTCGACCGTAGTTACAATGTGGCGATTGACTATTTTTTCGACTAAAACCGCATAAGAGTTCGATCAAGTTTGGAAAAGGGGATAATTTATCTCCTAGGTTCGTGGGATCCTACAAGACTGTGGAAAAGAGAGGCTCATGGCCTAATGACTAGCCTTGCTTGATTCTTAAGGCGTATGCACGATGTCTTTCACATCTATGTTTGAGACTTTATGATTAGTGATCCTACACATGTTTTGACTTGAGCACCTTGCAGGTGTCAGATGAGGCTGCGCTCATGGATAATCCGATCCGCATCCTGGATCATTTCATTCAACAGCTACGGCGTTGAATAGTAGATGAGGTCAAGGTCCAGTGGGACAACTATAGTCCGCACCCGGCAACCTCGGAGGACGCATATGATATGCACCAACAGTTCCCATTTTGTTGGATAGATAGAATTATGATACTGTGATACACATTATTTTGGCACATATACTGTGAAACTTCGGGATGAAGTTTAGACCAAGAGGGGGGTGTATGTAACATCTCGCTCTTGCGTGCACTGAGCAAACTTATTCTTTGAGGACACTTGCTTGCAAGTGTTCTGGATTATTATACTATTGGAAATTTGATTATGATTATGAGGCATTATGTATTGATTACATGTTATTTTATTGTATTGACATAGACAGGTGTTATTGACTTGATTTTCCTGAGTGAGCAGGATTTTGGACCTCGAGGATGCAGAGGCATCGACGAAACCCCTTGGATTTTGGACCGAGTCATGGAGTGGACAATGGGGGTTTGATTGTTGTATATATGACATTTGTGCATCTGATTAGATGATATGATTATGGATATTACTTCTAACATGATTTTTTGATGGTGCAGGCTGACGATAGCTTGCTGACCAAACTCACATGTGGAGTAGAGGGGTCACGCACGACTACCAGAGACATTGAGGGAGAGGTGTGGAAAACAACCCTACCACAGCCTACTAGCTCTCCCGTCATGGCTCGAACTGTAGGTTAACGATTACCTAGTTCGAGAAGACCCACGATGTCATGAGGGAAGACTGCGACAATCGCTCACGATGATTCTAAGGGGTGCGCAATAAGGCAGGGGCCTTATTCCTTAGAGGCCCTTAGTCTCCCACAAGATCACTTGGCAGAGTATTGAATCCAGGGGTTTTTTATGTCTACCAAGTCAATCAAGAGGCGAGTGGCACCCTTGGAGCACGGAGTGCGTTCTAAAGGGCACGTCACGCAAGAAAAAAAAATGAAAATAGGTGAGTGGCACCCTTGGAGCATGTAGTGCATCCTGAAGGGCACGTCGCACAAGGGAAAGAAAAGGAGGCGACTGGCACCCTTGGAGCACCTAGTGCGTCTTGAAGGTCACGTCACGTTGTTGACTAATAAGTTAATAAACCTAGATAGACTTAGAAATAATTTTGTGATAAGAAATTTTTAAAAACAAATTCCCTAATAAAATGTCGCCCAGCCTCGAAAATTAAAATCTAGGTCTAAAGTAATACTTGTGGAAAAAATAAAATAATAATAATCTTCATTAAACATGTGACAGAAGGGGGGAAAGAAACTTGATTAAATTATTAAAATCAAATTATTGAGGGATTTAAAATTTAAAAGGGAAATTATTTTTTTATTGCTCTTGCTAATTAAAATTTATTAATTAAAAAGAAAAAGGGAAAAGGGTAATTTTCTACTCCTGCCATTTTGAGTTTTAAATGAAAAGGGAAAGAGGGAAATTTAGAAGAATTGGGAAGCTAGGAAAAAGTGGGAAACATAAAAAGAAAGGGGAAACACAAGGAAAAAGAAGAAAGTCTAACTTAATAAGGTATCTAGCATTTAAGAACTTTCTAAATTAAACTCAACTAGTAAATTAGTTAGGGGGAAAGTCATTAAAACATGTAAGGGAATATGTGGACACCTAGGAGCGATTCTAGGAATGATTTTAGGTGGGTGAGGGAAATAGGGGTAATTAATTAATTAAGAAAATTAATTTATGGTGCAATGAAGGGGATGGGTGACACGTGTACGGGGAGGATTATTATGAATTAAATTATTGAACAATAAATTAAAAGGGATTTTGGGAAAGTAATTGACTTAGAAAATATATATAAAGGAGGGAGGAGGAAGATGATAGAGGTGTTTTGTGATGCGTAATGTTACGTTGCAGAATTTTAGACTTGACTGACTTAGCTTGTGGGAGTTGGGATTCCCAGCTCGGTGAGGAGTGGTAGCTCGGCCTTGTGAGGCGAGCTGGCAGCTAGCTGATCTCTGGTTCAATGTACGTGGCCCCTTTGCGGCTCGGGTGGCTAAGGGGGAAGAAGAGTACCCCTAGCGTTGGTTGGGAGGTACCATTGAAGTCTCATTGGTCGAAAAGCGAGAGCTGCACGGAGCGCACGGGACAACAACTTAGAGCAGGCTACTTGGGATATGGTACGCTTCCTTTATTTCTGCATGGTAGATTATTAGTATACGTTACGCTCTTAGTCTGTATGTTAATTGGGTAAAGAAAATGACTGAATTAGCATTTTAATTGATGATTGATCTTCCCCATAACCTTAAGCTCATTGTGGATTGATTCCCTTGGCTTTCGATCCCTGCATGTCTTGACCGTCCTATGGTTTTATTGATTTTTGATGATTTGTAGTTTATAATTTCTTGCCTTCGCCTCCAACTCATCAGTCCATGCCTGAGAAGTCGGCCAGGAGCCTTATCTACAATCGTCACTTCGGTGTTAATAGACCTAGGGATCTAAACGCCCTTCTTTTCTATGCGTGGATGATGAGCGAAGGATGTGTTTCCCAGTCGTCTACCCATGTTGATTGTTCTTGGTTGATTGATGGTCATGGCACCTTCTGGCGATTGAGTACTTATGTGATTATTTATCCCTTCCTTTCGCGATCCGCTTATTACGCTCTGCATTTGATGTAATGATCTCTGCATATTTAATGAAATGTCGTCTGCGTTTTTAATGCGTCTCCCGACGAATTTGCGGCGAGGTTTTTATACATCTGGTCTTTCTTTTTCTCTGCGATTTTACCTCTGCACAATGATATTTTTGATGAATTTAGCTTGCGTAATTGCCCACTCGAATGATCATTTATAAAATATTTTGTACTGTTTTTTGGGTGTACTGGCTGGAGACATTACTTGGGATACACTGTGATCTTCACCCTTCTTTTTGACTGCAATCATTACCTAGTTGAGTGCATTTTCGAGGCATTTTATTATTGTTGGGACTGCGTTTTTCTTTAGAACTTAGTGATTGAATTAAAATGCACAGCAGCGAATTGCTTGGCAGACAACAGACTTCTTCTCCACAAAATTTTGGCATCACACCCATTTTTATATCTCTACATTTGTTTTTCTTAATAACCTCTGCATTTAACAAGTTTTCTAAGCGGTTTTTTTTTTCTTTTTCCTACTTCTAGATTGATGAATTACTTATCTCAATTTACTTGGTAAGTTTTACTTCATGCAACAATTAAATCGACTGCATTCTCAGCACAGGTTTAGACTGCATTTTAGCACCTATGTATGTGGCATTTCCAGCTTATTTTGAATTGTGTTTTAATATTGACCTCTCTGGAACATGTACCAAATGTTTAATAGACAGCATTGTACTCAGGGAAATTATAGTTAAATTTTAGCTGTTGATTTACATTCGAATTACAGGGATAGTATACTAGATCAATTATGAAAGAGAAATCATTTTATTGTTTATCCATTATTGTGTGAGAGGAGTTAGGCTCTATAAATTTTAATTATCAGATTGGAATCTATCATTGCAAATAAAATTTTGATTGTTGTTGAATCCAGTCACCTGCAACCCGGGAATTCCCTTTTTCCCTTGCCATGCGATTTTCTCCTCGTTAGTTTTATTAATTCAGAAAAGAAGAGGACAAACAGTCACCGACAACGAATTTATTTTCTCAACGTTGGTTTTATTAATTCAACAAAGAAGAGGACAAAACAGTGGACAACATACCATCTATCTATGATCCAACCTGGTTGTTATCATGTGATTTAGCATGCATATAGTGGTGTATGGTGGGTGAAATTTTACTATGTATTGGTTCACATGTCCTCCGTGTTTTTTGGTAGCGTGTTATTGTGTATTGAGTAGCATAAATGGGATTTTTTGTTGTGCGATTGATGCAGTTTCTATGGCATTGTGGTGGTTTCTTTAACAACAACGAATCCCCCTTGATCTTTGAAAGTGTTTTAATTATTATGCAAACATAAATTTTGACAGCCAACTTATGGCATGTAGCTGACTGACAGTGAATCTATTGCAGTGATGTTGTGAATAATAGCGTTGGGTCACTGAGTTGCATGTGTTTGGGTTGGGTAATTTATTTCATTTATGACTGGGTAGTTTAGCGATTTTCGTGCATATCTCAGGTCTGTGAATCAGCTACATACCTGCATTTTTATTGGAGATTTTAGTGATTAACCTGTCACCCCCTATTGGGGATTTTTTCTCGGCTTCCACTTAGCATTCCGATATATGATCATGGTTAGACACCTATCTGTATTAACCACGGCTTTATAGTTTATCCATCAATGGTCTATTCATTGCACAACGAACTTTATGGTTACTTTGGATGTTGTGTAACAGTTGCGTTTGTGATTGTTTTACGCTGGGTGTGAGTTGTTGCGTCGATGTTGAATAGACAACGATGTTTTGGAGTGTTAGCACATTAATTTTGCAGTGCGGGAGTTGCTTTATGATTATGGTCGGAAGCCATTTTTAGGTAATGACAGCATGTTGGGGAACAACAGTAATAAGCTCTTCATTTATTATCATGTTAACTCATCATTGCTGGTATCTACAAGACTGTGAAACCATACCTCCTTTGGATAGCAGCAACGAGTCGAGTTATTTCAGCGCAAACCTTCAAGGACAACAAATTTTACACTTAAAGGAGAACAATTCATCTTGATAGCAATTTAACAACTTCAATACATCCCTTGCTAATTATAACGATAGTGATTTAATGATTGCAATACTATTTTTTCCATCTCCTGGACCGCGATTTACATACTTAGATAGCGTTTTTATTTTGTGACATTGTTAATTGTTGGAACATGTTCTTATTGATGTTGTTAGGTTAAGACAACACTTCTTATGATGATAACAATGATCAAGTAGACAACCATCTCTTATAGTGTTTAGTTTAAAGGATAACCCTTCAGTTTTAATTAGGGGGTTTTCACTTGTTTTAAAAGGTTGCTCCCATTGTGTTATAGTCGAAGGATCGCGAGTCCTCCTTAAGAACCTTATCATCCAATGTTGGAATTGGAAAAATAGTTTCACTAAGATAATTGTTGATAACGATTATTTAAGGTGTACAGAGTTTTGTTTGTCACATTAGATTTCATTACGCCTGGGATTTATTTGGTTGTAGGAATGTTACAGTCACCAGATTTATGCCCGTCTTGTGGATTGTTCATTTGGGGGTTGGGGTTAGTCATCTTGGGGTTCGACTGTGCATTCAATCTCCTAGCATGTTGGTTGTTCTTGAGCCATCGGTCCAGATAGGTTATGTTTCGCCAGGGATATTGTCACGCCTATCACCTAGGGATGACATGATCCCTGATGATGGGATCATTGCGCACCCCAACAAAATGAGGCAAATGATAACTTGGCTGGAGTTTGAGCTTCCACGGTGGGCATTTTTTCCAACGAGGCTGTCATGTCAGGATTGTGGATGTTGTCCTTAGCTGGTAGGTGTCGTTGTGTGATGTGTTGGATGAGAGATCAGTTCTTCTTTGATTCATGCATGCTTCGCCCAGTTGCTCGATGCACTAGTGTTTAGAGTCGTAGTTGTCTGTTGCTTGGACTGCGCGCTTGCGTTCATCGTCATTTGTGTGGTTAACTGTTGTCGTCGTCGCCTTGTTGTCTAGAAATAAATAAATAAATAATGCACTTTTCTTCGCTTGTTGTCGTAACCAATATTCCATCAAAGTGATGATACAAATTGCAATCAGAGGAGGCTTAATTTCATCCAAAACCAAGTGTTTTCTATAGTATAATGGTACACACAAAGAACCTCCAACACAACATATTTAGGACCTAGTATTTGTAAAGATAATGAATTCAATTTACTAATCCACACAGGAATCCATGGAGACATTTAAGTATCTACTTCATTGTGTTCTTGATCCTCTAGTATGGGGTTGTGATCACTTTTAGGACTGCATAAGCCCATATTTTAATGATGTAACAGAATAGGGGATCATCCCTTAAGAATAAGATTTGTTAGAATTTATGTTTTGTGACATTTAAGTTTAAATATGCTAGAACATTGATATAAAAAGAGGATGACCACTACTTATGTAGAGGTTGATAGCATGAGATAGAATAGACAATGCATAATTTTCCAGTTTCATAAAACAAATTAGATTTCTCTTTTCCATATATTGTGTGTGAAATAGTTTTCTAAATCTATAGCATGCATTCAAACAGCCTATACCCTTTGGAGGAAGGTCCTAGTCGATTGAGAGCAGTTCTATTGCTCTTTTTTTATATCCTATTTATATGTTATGGTGTAATTATTTCATTTTTCAGTTTACCATCTATATTGTCTTTGTTTTATTTCATTGTATTGCACAAGCTACAAAAACTATGTATGTAATGAAATGTGATTTTGAACATAGTCAATAGACCTGGGTAACACTATGACATGATATGATGAGTTAAATTATAAGAATCAATTATAGTTGTAACACCATGAATATCTAAAGAATAATCAAGAAATCATAAGCATTCATGTATATTTCAAACTATAGAATCTTTACTTAGTTGATTGATTGAGTTTAGCTCAAGACATTTTACAACGCATATGCATCTGCAATTACTTGTTTTCTTTGAAACATAATTTAACTTAGCATAGAAGTGTCTCCTCATTTTATTAAGCATAGTAAGAGCTATATTATGATAAGAAACAAAAGGAATTCATTGAGAGATTAGTCAATATAATAATTCATTTATGTACATACAATACATAGTATCTTGCAAGTTCTCGAGAACCCCGATTTGATATATTAAATGCACAAGTAATTATCCTGTCCTCTATCACATTAGGAAGGTATATAATTTAAATTTCAAAACCCCACTGATATGGAAGAGTAAGCCCCACATGGGGGGGGTGGAATCATAGGACCTAATGGTAGAGTTAAATATTCAAGCTAACTAATGTTCAATTATGGAAAAGGTAGAGAACCTTGAAAGTGAATGGAATAAATAATATCAAAAGCATGCAAGTTGTGGTAGGAAATGGAGAAGATTCACACCAATCAAGATTCCCTCGTAAGAAGATACCATCCTAAGGTGCATCAAGAGAGTGGAATGATGAAAATTATTACAAAATCATAAAAAGGAGATTTGGCTATCCCTAATCATGATGATAAATAATGTGTTCTTGTGGTGATGATGAAAGATTAAAAAAGTTGGAGAAAAATTCCAAAGAGACTAGGTAGTAGAGCAATGATGAAGTTGGTTATGTAAAATTTTGGATTGTAGGTGAAGATATAATGGTTGAGATAAATGATCTTGGAAGTATTGTATAAATGATAGAATCATACGCTTAGTAAGAATATGTGTTTTAGTATAAGTCTCACTTTTGTTCCAAATATAGAGACAACCACATGGCTAAGAAGGATGCCAATTAGAATAAAAGTTATGTCATTCCATCCCACATACTAACCACTATGGGTTTTGTTATTAGTCAATTTAATGTTATAGTTGATGTGCATAATGCAAGTGTGAGTGTCGTTAGTAGTCAAAGTGTATCTACAATGATGTTGGTGAATAGTCTAAGTGTCACCAATTGAAATAAACCAAAATTTATCCATAGAATTATCTAGTTCTATGAGTTTTTTAGTAGGTGCAACCTCTTTGGTCCAACAACTCATCTCTCTAGGATTCTTATTAATACCTAGTCAATAGATAAGAATGGAGGTTCATTTTAGTGATTCTTTCATGTGGATTCCTTCATTTCACATCCATGGTCAAGAAGATGTAGGTTAACACAATTTCCTTTATGATGCAATCTGAAGCATGTGAAAGAACATGAATTACATCCATATGTTAGAGTTTCGATTAACTCTTCACGGGAGACATTGTAGTTGTACATGAAGTGTAAGTAGAGTGCTCCTACCGATCTAGAGGTGAATTTGGATCATTTCATCAAAATTTCATTAAAGAATTTCAATAGACGAAATCTAAGAAATAGAGTACTATTGAGTTGAAGGAAATTAAGAAAAGGGTGGGTAATTCAATTTGGGATTATAACCATAAATTTCAATACCTAAGAGGTTTATGAGTTATATTATTAAATATGTGCAACGTAAGGAATAGTGCATCAATATATTTCTTTCACATATATGAACCCCATTGGTACAACAAATAATGACTAATCATCAAGAAGATTTGAAATTTCCTGTGTCACTCAAATCAATAAGTGGATTGGCATATGCATCAATTAATGGATTAGCAATTGGAATGGCGTGGTTCCAATATGAATTGACGGCCTTGTTAAAGAAAATTCAAGAATTGGTAAATGGAAAGTGTACTTGTAGGAAGGTAGTGTGGTGTAGAATTTAGAATATTTTAGGCCATATGGGAAATGATTGCCCCATGGTTCAAAGGTATATTGTTTTTGTTGCTAGCCCATTTGCAAGGGGAAAATGGGGATTTGTGAGCTTTACAAAATTCTAGGGCATGACCCCTACTAGTGTCCCTTGCTATAAAATTATGTCAACATGACAATAGTTGTACATTTTTACTTATGTTAGGTAAATACCCACTCTATAGAAGACTGGTGATCATTGTTCACATTGGTAGAGAGGTTTGAAAGGAACATATTTATGGTGGAATTAGTTGTGGGTGGAAATATAGGCCGAAACAAGGATTAGGTTCCATGGAACAATGTTAATCATACTCCACCATGGTGATATAATTACAATGAGGTGAGTAATATTACTAGGAACTATCTCGACCCCCCAACCATAATGTGGACACTATTGAAAGATAGGGAATAATATAAAATATTTCCCAAATTTGATTAAGAAATAAAAAGCATGTGGTATGAATCAATGTAATGCTAATATGATGAATCCAAATCCCAATATCCTTGGATGTGGTCCAAATGAATTCTCATACACATGCATCAATATTGTGACTAAGGGAGGAGATAGAATAGGCAGAGATGTTGAGGTTATGGGTCCTAAGAAAATATAAAACACCTCTCTAAATCCTCCTACATTTGACACATTCCATTAGAAAGAGTACTTGAAACATGCTATTGATATCATGTAGGAGAGTATTCTCACCCAAGAAATGGTCACCATTATACTATTGGGACCACAAACTCTCATTGAATTTACACTGAGATGATGTCAGAACATACCTTGGCACCCAACAAAGTATGAACTGTGAGGATGGTCGAAGATTCTTTTTCATATAATTGGCAACTCAGGTGAAGACTTTTCTCATTTAAATTCTAGATCCTTTTGATGGAAATAATGACCAAACTCCACAATGGATTCAAAGGAAAAGGTCAAGGAGTTTCACCTTATTGCACTAAATGGAGGATATGAGGTGAGGGAAGTCATGCTAGATCTGAGATCAAATGTGAATATATTTCGAAAGAATTCCTAGGAGTTCATGGGATGGGAAAAATTGTTCTACTCATTAATACAAATATGGTTGGAAAACCAATCAAGGATATTTCTTATCAAGGGTATATAACACATGGAACTAATTCTTGATGTCCCTACGACCTCTGCATATTTTGAGGTCACTAATATCCTAGATGATAAATATTTGTAGCCTACATTTTTGGGGATTGATTTGGAATTTGACAACAACATTGACATACATCTAAAAAAGTAGCAGATGTCACTTGAGAAATAAAATAGGAGGGTGTTACAACCTCTAGGTCCAAGGTACGAAAGAATTGTTTTGAGAAGATGGAAGAAGATTTGGATGAGGGTGCAATGGATCAACTATAAAACCTAACTAGCCCCTGTAGTATAGAAGAATCAGTGATGGAGTGTATTGTTAAGGCACTTTTAATGTGAAGTCAATGGTTCAAAACCCTTGAATTACATTGTGTATCGTGTGAGGGGTTGTATGGGCATGCTTGGAGGTTATAGTGGTAGAAATCAGATAACTCAACCCCATGTCATGTGAGTACGAGCCTGACTAGTTGTTGATTATGCCAGTCACAAAAACAAAACTATAAAACCTAACTACAAGGTAGTGATAACTAAATATATACCTCCATGCCAAGTCCCACCACCGCCCTACCCAAAATTTTACTGTATTCAAAGCTCTCATTTCTAAATCCATTCGAATATCTTCCCTACAAGTAACAACACCTAAGAAAATAACGATCCCACCTTATGAAATTCCTTCAATATAATGAATACTCTAGTTTTCAAATAAAAAAATTATTTCTAAGTTGTCCTCCATCCTAAAACCAAAAACATGTGTCCCCCCTTGTTACCAAGGTTAGATTTATCTCCCTTACATTCGTGGCATAAATAACCAATTATCCAAAACCCTAGCTAAAAAGAACATATAAATGTTTTTCANTGACTAGTTGTTGATTATGCCAGTCACAAAAACAAAACTATAAAACCTAACTACAAGGTAGTGATAACTAAATATATACCTCCATGCCAAGTCCCACCACCGCCCTACCCAAAATTTTACTGTATTCAAAGCTCTCATTTCTAGATCCATTCGAATATCTTCCCTACAAGTAACAACACCTAAGAAAATAACGATCCCACCTTATGAAATTCCTTCAATATAATGAATACTCTAGTTTTCAAATAAAAAAAATATTTCTAAGTTGTCCTCCATCCTAAAACCAAAAACATGTGTCCCCCCTTGTTACCAAGGTTAGATTTATCTCCCTTACATTCGTGGCATAAATAACCAATTATCCAAAACCCTAGCTAAAAAGAACATATAAATGTTTTTCAAGCCTCATAAAACACTTAAACAATTATTTAGAACAGTCAAAGACAGATCTTCCCCTTTACTCTCTCAAGGTGTCTATCAAATTCCCTACTCTAGTGTCAAATCCTACATTGGAAAAACTAGTTTCTTAGTCCAAAGTCACCTTAAACATCATATTGTTGGTACCTTTCATAATTTCCTTTCAAAATATGTGATCACATAGCACTCTCATAACACTAAGCACTTAATTTGTCTTGAACAAACTAAAATATTAGCATCCACCCTCATTACCTTTGTCGCATCATCAAAGACGCCCTCAAAATTGATAAGCATCTCAATAATTTTAATCAATAAGATAGATATAAGTTGAGCCAATCGTAGAAGTATATAATCCATCAATAAAACTTTTCATTACTTTTCATTTCTCCACTCTAAGTTCCATCTTAAATGTATCCTCTTCTTTTTGCTCCCATTCTATCTTATCCTTTATTTCATTCCTTCTTTAATGACCCTTATTTTATCCTTTAATAATATTTATAATATTCCTCTCTTTTGTAAGGGTGTGTTATCCCCATTTTCTAGATAAATAAGGAGATTATGTCTTGAGTCTCTCAAGTTGCAGATATGGAGTGTCGAGAAGACTACATGGACAACAATACCTTTTGCACAGTTGGAAACCCCTCTCACCACCACATATGGTCACATATTTCCAAATGGCATCCACCACATCAGCTGGATTTCGGAAGGCAGTGGGCCTTGCTCCATGAGGTACAAGTCGGTATTATGGTGAGAATCATTTCAATATTTAAGCCATTTGAGTATGTTGTATCTTATATTTCTCTAGATTTCATGATATATGCTTGGAAATTTATGCATTTTTCCCTACTTCACCCTGGTGGTTGAAATTGTGCCCTAGTAAGTGGTCTTCCTTGGGGATGGGTTTTATACTAGGAAATCCATTAAAGATCCATTGTATTGTTCTCGACCATACTTACTACTTTCCATCATTGTTCCCCTCCATTTCCTTATCTCTTGGGATTTTAGGGTGTATTGACCCAAGAAGGGGTTGTCCCTCGTTCTATGGGAAGAAGGGGATGAAGGCCCAGAGGGATTGATTTTGGGTAAAAGATAAAAGCCATGTATGAACCTTATAGATGCTTCACCCCGGGATCACCCAAGAAAGCAGTGAAACTCTTATCTTTGAGTAAAGGGGACCCACAATATAATAAAGAATGATTAAAGGTTTAGTTGAAGGATAGGAGGTCTCATCACGAGTTGGCCTATCATGTCCATGAATATCTAGTAGTATGACATTGTCATCATATGGTCAGCAAACCAGGGTAATGGATCTTAGTTGCATGGTTGAGAGAAAGGGGGTCTCATCACGAGCCAACCTTCTCATTTCCACTAGGTATTTGTGGGTGACATTGCATTAATTGGTCACCATGCCAGGGCAGTGACCTTCAACCTCTCCTTAAAATTATGAAAGAATAAAAGAATGGCAATTAATGGGCTTGGAAAAAATGCATTGCGGACGAAGGTACCACACAACCCTCTATAAAGGCACCCATGAATGAGACACTACGACCCCTTGTATGTCATGAGCCCTATTCCCATTGAGTCTTGACCCCAACCACTTCATCCACTTTAAATTTCTTAGAGAGGGATATCTTGGAAACTCTCCTTGACCTAGGGCAAGATCTACCCAATAGGACACCTCTTCAACCCTCCCATATTTAAGCTTGAAAAGTCGCATAGTATCTTTGGGAAATTAATTGTTTGATATAGTGATATTTGATGCATATGCTCAAGTGGCTCATTTATTGATTGGATTGACTTATCATGATGTTATGACTTGAGATCTTTAGAGGGTGTGCTCATTTGTCTTTGCAGGACCTAGTTGGTGGACAGTTTTGGGAGAATGAGCCTAGATTGGTCTTCCATGGGGCTGTAAGCCCACAGGTTGTATTCCAAGGGTCCACATGTCAGATACCAGAGATGAAGAATTGAAGACCTAAAAGATGATGTGGAATACCTATCCCATCCCTCACATTCCAAACGATTTTCCTAGGAGGGAAAAAACGTCTTACGTTTGAGCTTGACGTCATACTTGGGGGCTAGGGTTTGGTGGTGGTGTTTCCACACATTGACACATGGAAGTTTTTAGGAGGATGAGACCTTGGCCATGATGAGATTGCATAGATGCTTGACATGTGGCCTTTAGAGGCACACCATAGCTTCTCCAACACCAACGACTTGTCCCAAGTGGAAAAACGTCCCCTAAAGGGGTGACATTTGTGTAAAATTAGGGTTTTATTTGTGCAAAAGTGAAACTTTAAATGAATTGTTCAATATTATGATGTAGACCCCCCTTCTCTCCTCGGGGCTTCTCGATCTCCCAGTCAAGGATATTCGATTCTCGGAGCCGAATCGACTCTCTAAAACCTTAATGGTATCGCTTGTAATTAAACACATGCCCTTTAGTCCTTTGGTGCGGGTTCTATGGCACCCGCAACCTCTCCCTTCACACTATTGAACTATCAAGTTTCAGGGGATAGATCCTCTTCCATTATCCCTTTCCCATATGTGACCTCGGGTTATGTCCTCACGTAAACACATGATTGTGAGTGCAGCCAAGAGTGGTTTGGGATCAATCCGCTTTTATCCCTGCAATTCACTACTAATCGCCACATGTCTCTTTTTCAATATTGTGGTTTCGATTGTGGCCCACTCTCAAATTTTTAAAGTCCAAGCACTTTCTATCCCTGCAATCCTGTATGACCGTTGATCATGTGATCTTAGGTGGAGCCTCTCGATCAACGATTCAGATATTCCTCCTTTCCTTCCTTCTCTCTGGATCACACCTTCCTAGATATTTGTGATTTGTTGACACGTGCCCTTTTCAAATCAACGGTCGTGATTTGCTTCTCCAGTTCAAGTTTTAGAGCTTTCAACTCTCAAACCTTACTTTCTCCGCAATGCTTTCACCTAGAGCCGACAATCTATTGACGTGTGTCTCCCAAAGATCGACGATTGTGATTTCCTCGAGTCTTCGGACTTCGGGTTTCTCAACTCCTACCCACTCACTTTCCCTCGAAGTGTGTGGATTTCCATTGCGTGTCCTCCTGAATCGGACGACTAGGATTCACTTTGGGTATTTACCCAGAGTCCATGGATTCTTGCCGCATGTCCTTCTGAATCGGACGGCTAGGATTCACTTCGAATCTTCATGCTTCAGGAGTTTTAACTCTCAACTCTCGCTTTCTCCGCAGGACTTCCACCCAAATTTGACGATTCGTCGACGCATGTCCCTCACAGATTGATGGCTAAGGTTCAATTTTGCTCTTCGGGCTTCAGGGATTTCAACTCTCAATCTTAGATTTCTTCTGGAGTGCTTTCACCCGAAGACAATGATCTATCGATGCATTTCCTTCACAGATCGATGAATGAGATCTACTTCGGCTCTTTGGCGAATCCTCTCTTCTATATGCATGCATAGACTTAACACTCATGCACTTTACCCAGATCCAACGGTCTAGAATGATCCCACTCCCTCCTAGATGGATCTTAACTGGTAACTTGTGAAACCTTCAGAACTTCACTCCCTTTGCAAATTTCTCCCACTATCTCTCTTCATCTTTCTCTCCTTCTGCTCTTTTGACTCCTTAAAGAGTTACTTCGACACTTAGTCGAATTTTAGATCTGTGCACTCCTTGCAACATATTCTCATGCAAAACTTAGCTTCTTGTGGGTGACTGTGCATGCCTTGCAGTAGTCCCCTTGCACTCCTTGCAAATGGAAATTTTACGCTATCTCTTCTGAGCTTATGAGTCGAAACAGACTTTGTCACTCCTTGCATCATATTCTCACTCAGGACTTAAGTTCTCGCGAACGACTGTGCAAGCATTGCAGCAGTGACTTTACACTCCTTGCAAAGGGAAAGTTTCACGCTATCTCTCTTGAGCTTTTGAGTCGAAGTATACTCTGTCAACGCACTCCTTACGAACCGTATGCACACCTTGCATTGACTCAATGAAGAGAACAAACGAAACTTATCCAAACACTTCACACTTTCATATACTCAACAACACAACTCATTCATTCATGAAAAAAAAATAACATGGAATTGCTAATAGTAGCAACACCAAGCATTGGATCAATTTTCCTTTGTTATATTCCTTCAAAAGTAAAATGGCTACAGCTATGAAAAAACAACAACTAAAAACTCAGCAACAACTAAATCACAGCAACCTCCTACTAACTTGCAATAGCCCCTTTCGGGCATACACAACCTCTATTTATCCTAGAGGGTTCTTAGGGTTCCCTTCGACTACTCGTCTACTCGGGAAAAAAAACTTACTGCTACTTAATTCCGGCTACATTAAAGTCTAGGAGTGAAACTCCTAGATCACTCATGATCATTCAGCTTCCAAGCATTTGATCTTCTTCAGTTTCCAATCATTTCAAAAAAAGATTTGCAGGAAACGCCAGCGGTTAATATTCTGAAATGATTCAACGGCGCGCTAAGGCATTGAGTTGTCTCTCCACGTAGGCTTGCTAGCGATGCTCCTACATCATATTACTTTGTTAAAGGGGGGAATATTAGGGTTGTTGACCCCTAATCTTGTGGTTTACCCCTTCATATATGGACAAGTCACCTTAGTGACATTTTGTATAAATAAGAGATCATAAGATCTCATTTGGACATAACTCTCCCTCTTGTGAGAATACTTGGATCTGAAATTTTCTCTACACTTGGATTCTTTTGTCTCTTGTGCACTTGTTTATGGCTATCTTGATGAATGGTTGATGGAGGAGTGAGGCGCTAGCCTTGGATGAATGGTTTCTATCTTTTATGGTGGATTGTCTTCGCATATTTCTTGATTTTGGTATCGTCTTTTACTCTTGTGTTGGGAGGTAAGTGGGAAGTAAGAGCATTTACACCCCCACTCTAGTCTCCATCATTTATTGCTTAAAGTTCATTGATGTTGCAAGGGTTTGTTTGAGGAAGTAAGAGGATTTACACCCCTCATTCTCAAACCCTAACTATAGATACTTGCCTTAGGAAGTAAGAGGATTTAAACCCCAAAGGAAGTAGCATCTCTATTTCATTTATTTGACTCCATTAACCCAATATTAAAGACACTAGTCATTTATTTTTTGCATTGGAGATATAAAATCATTGCCTTGAGAAACGTGAAATTTTGTCTTTTAAAAGATCTCTTGCTTGGAGTTGGTTTGCCACATTGAGAGGACTCTTCCCCTACTAGGGTGTCCCATCTCTCCCACTACTTTAATTGTTGTTACAAACGTTAACCTACAGCAATTAGGGATACATAACCCTAGCTACTAACTCTCTCTTAACTCCTAAACTAACCCTAGACTAGCTCCTAAATTTTGCACACTAACTCTACTAACTAGGGCGCATATTTTGGGATAATTGTTGGTATATTTTGATGGTGTAATTTGTTGATAAAGGTGAATGAAATATACAGCCATAAGGCTGCAATTTTCTGCAGAAAATACACGTTGTAACAACTTGCTTTATTCAGCCTCAAAGTGCCACTTCTCGATCATAATTGATTGCCATATTCATTGATAATATCGTTGGTTGATCTTATGTTTTTACATGCTGATTTAGAATGCTTTATTTGCTGATATAAACTGTTATATACTACTGCAAATTAGGGACAACAAGATTAACTTGCTAATCCATACTAACATATATCATTCCAAGGTGTCTTTCTTTCTGTCTTGGGAAGGTACAATCATCCGGAGAAGTATTACACCTTTGGGGAAACACTTGTTGGGTTTACAAGGCATCTCTTTCCACTTCTCTTTCCACTTAGATTTGACTTCTAGGGATTCCACTTTCATCATCCATCCATTTACATCTCATTCCCCCTAGGGTCACCGTGATCTCCTCCCTAAATTGACCTAGTCACCCTTGAATTGCAGGACCTACATCAAGGTGACATTGGGTGTAGGATTCCCAAGTTGTATCACTTTTTTTTATGGTTGGGTCAGGCTTTTCCCAACCCACAACCTGTGCTATAACAGGGTGCATTTCCTATATTTCATTATATTATTCTCCTTATATTTCTTCATCTTAAGATTTCATTATCATTATTATGTTTAACTTGAACACTCATATATTTAATCCATTATAAGATTTAATTAATATCATTATTATGTTTAACATGAGTACTCATATATTTAATCATTTCACTATTATCTATCGATAAATTTATAATATATTCTTTAACATTTAATACTATGTTTTATTTTATTACATCGAAGGTGTTTTTTTAAGGGGAGGTTTGTCGTTTGTCCAAAGCCTATAACAACATGCCAATTGTTCATCAACCATGGATGAATCTCATGTCTCCGTGTATCTTCTCCTTCACCGACTCCAAGGTATATTCTCCTTCACTGACTCCAAGGTGACAGCTTCCAGGTTCCTTCTTCATCCCAGGCGACAGCTTCCAAGTTTATTTTGTATGTCCTTTGCTTCCACAACATAAAAAATCAAGATATCCTTTTCTTCGGCAACATAAAAAATCCAGCTTCTGCAACATAAAAAATTGAGATATCCTTTTCTTTGGCAACATACAAAATCCAACGTAGATCTCGAGGGGGGTTTCCAAAATTGATTCCAGTCCACATTCCTTTGTGTTTTCACTGCGCGACTGATCTGTAGCTTCTTCCCATGGAATTTCAAGCATAGGCTCCAACAACACACAATGTCCAGATCCGAGGAGGAAGGAGGATGCGAGGATTGATGTACAACTCGGGCTCTGCAAAGGAACCAGACACATGCTCAAAACCCCTAAAAAAAACATTGTCTTGGAGTTAGAAAGCTCATTCTATTCTATATAGTTGGTTGTGTGTTGATGGAAACTAATCTCCTCAGCCAAACCATGTTTTCTACCATGAATTTCTTGCATTGTTTTTGCTTCCCATTCTCTCTTTATGGAAAAGGATTTTTATACACAACTTTGTATATTTACAAAATATCATGTAAGAACGTGTAACTTGAATGTTTGGATAAGAATTTTACTAAGCACCACTTCAATGTTTCTTATGGAAATTTCATTAGTGTACAAGGTTAAGCTTCTTTATACAAGTTTGTAAAAGTTGTCGAACTCTGTCAAAATATGTCCATTAAAATTTGTTAATTCTTGGCCGACGCAAAAATTAAAAACATGTAGCTTCAATATTCTGACCATGATTTCCAAGGAAGAGTGCATAAGACTTAGCTTCTTCAGAGGGCGGTGTAAGCGCTATCGAACTCTGTCAGAATGTGTTGTTAAGATCCGTTCTTGTTACACATTGCTACAACAGGAAGAGATTTCCTGAAAAATAATACGATGCCACATGAAAAAATGCATGAAAACGGCTTATTGAAAAAGAAAACATAGTGCATCAGTGAGTGTTTCAGTGAACAAGGAAGTAAGCAGAACGAAGAAGCATTAAGGAAGAGGGAAAGAAATCCAATCTTATAAGGTGACCGAACAAAACAAGTACCATAATTTAATTGGTATACCAGAATTTAATTGGTATCTTTGCGGGCCTATGGACTGAAGAAATCCATGACTCTATCTAGGTTGTTGAGATTTCCTATAAATGAGTTCGAGAATAAACCTTGTAGCATAACATTTGAACCAATTATGAGAGAATATAAAATCAAATCAAATATGTGCTTGCTTTGCCAAAGTAACCTCTATGGTCAACGTCATGCACACAAATGGAAAGAAGTTGTAAAAACCATTAACGAAAAGATATCAAATTGACAACTCTTTTAAGTAACATCCAAAAAAATAAACCCATTTCACGAAAAATTGAAAAGAACTTTTAAGCTAACAAATTTAACATAGGTACAGTACATATATATAGTTTAATATGCTAACTTAATATGAAAAAAATTATTTATAAACCTATATATTATTCAAAAATGATTAACCACTGTAAATTTTATCAAGCCCTAAATTATGGAAAACCAATATTTGAAAACCCAACAACCCTGAAATTGATATCACACCAATATCTAAAAACCCCAAAATCATTAAAATGATATTTGATATACATTTCTCATACTAAATCTATTTAAAACTGACTAAATAACTTATCCCACTATAGGTACTCCATGGATTCACAAATAACTTTTAAAACGCATAAACCAACCGTGTTTAAAAAGGTAGGTGTTCAAAACTGATCACTGCGATCTTACTAAGAGGTGAGCTACAACTAATGATAAATATTTTCTTTGATAAATTTATCTTACATACTTTTAATCACTAAAGTTTTGTGCTTTCCACATTGTAAATCCACACCAAAAATAATATCGTAATTTTCCTTTGCAAAATTTCCAATGATCATCCTAAGCGTGTCCTTTTTCGTTGGCAGCTAAGCACCCTCTTTCAGAGGTGTCTTCCATCTATCAACTAAATGTCGTACGTCTCCAACATGTGCTTCCAGGGGTTGAACGCATCTTCCTCCATGTGCAATTCCGAGTAGTCTAGGCATATGAACATACCAAATATCAGATTTAATCACAGATTTAAATCTAGAGGGGGTAGGGTATGTATATCTTCATAGATTTTATCAGTCAAATTGCTGGGTAGAGAGGGGTCCCTTGTCCCACAAATAAAGGGGTCTTATACACCAATTTGATGTGCTGGCTTGGCCGTAACCTTAAAAATAATTATTTTATTATTATTATTATTATTATTATTATTATTATTATTATTATTATAATATCTAACTTCTTTCTTGACAACTAAAACAAAGCCCATTATATATACAGATAATATATATGGTAATAATTAGGGATGATACTATAACATTTTTATCAAGTTGAAAATAATTTTTAAGATTTTTCTTTTTTTAAAAGAGTATTTCATAGATGTTTAAGTTTTTTTAACAATTTTTTTTAACTTTTTTTTTAGATTTTGTTCTTTCCTAATAATAAAGTTGTTTTTGTTTTTGTTTTTTAATAATTATTTGGTTTTGTTCTTTCCTAATGATAAAGTTGTGTTATTTTTTGTTTTTTGTTTTTTCAATAATTATTAAATATTTTATATGTTATTTTTTTAAATTATAATTTTCATTCAATTATATATCTATAATTCATCTATGATGTTATATCTTTTATAAAAAACTAAAAAGTAATATTTTTAACATTTTTTAATGTTATTATTGTACATAATAAATATTAAAAATACTCATTAATTTTAAATATTTAGTCAAACGATTTACATTTAAGTGTTAATTATAATTAAATATATTGTTATTTTGTTTGAAATAATGTGTGAAATTAAAAAAAATTAGAGTTAAAATTGTAAAAAGAAATTATTTTTATTTTTCTTTTTTTTCTTTTTAGTACTATAGAGAGAATTTACCCTTAGTGAAATCAATTGGGCTTATTATCCAATTTAATTGAGTAGATTAGTTTTCTAGGTTAAAAAATAATTGTAAACTTGAATTTGAAGGCAAAGATTTGGGACAACAATCCATGGATTATGTAGGATGAAGTGCTTTCCTTTTTCATATGTGCATAGGGAAAGGAAGGAAGATGCGAGGATCAACAAGAAATCAATATGGATGTGGTCATTGAGTGGCGGGTCATGCCCAAAGGAGAGGAGGTTTGGTTCTGAAATAAACTCTCGAACAATTTCATTAGATGTAAGCGTTGATTCCCCTAGCCCCAACATTACATCCAACTTGTCATAGAGATTCTCACACAATCTCCAAGTGTTCACCTATGCAAAGCTCAAGGTTCCAACCGGGAATTTCAGTTGTGTACTCATGCTTGGAGAAGGTGGATTTGGGTTTGTGTATAGAGGTTTTATCAAGAGCCTTGACGATCCCCATGTCAAAGTTGAGGTAGTTATCAATCAACTCAATACAAAAGGATTACAAGTAAAAACTCGGTTCCTGACCTTTTGATGCTTTCAAGATCCATTTTTCAATACATATGTCTTTCCTCTTTTGAGAAATTCGTGCATCTTAATTAGACGTTTACAATAATGTTATTTTTGGGGGGAGTGAACATTTATTTATGGTATGGCATCAGTAGGTTCAATTATAACATTATACAGTAACTCAGAATTGCATGCACCCAAGCACAAGAATTCCAAGAGTCTTTAGCTTGGATAATTACTCTCATCCTCCCAGCATGAGATTCAAATGATCAGTGGCCCAGTTATTAGTTGCACCAAGAGTGTAGTTGTTTCTAGTGAGAGGATAGAACTCGCAAACTATACCCAGTGGATTGTTGACTTTTTTGTTACACTGCAATATCATGTGCAAGTTGGGAAGATGTTTTAACAACATTTTATATACCAACAATGCATGAACCCAATTTTAAATTTTACCCGAATATGTCTTCCAATGCATGAATCTAGTTTCAAATTTTACTCAAATATCTTTCGGCGATCAATCCACTGCTGAGAGGATTTGACAATGAGGGTTGGAAATACATCAAGTTTGTTTGAAAATCTTTACAAACTAAGGATGGTTCACTTGTGGGTCATTACATGCAGGATTTGGATCAAATGATTAACTAATTCACCATGTCTTGGGTGGTCCACACTAGTTGTTGACATATTTAGTCTTCGTATTAATGTGTTTGGATGTAGTAGTGATTGCTTCCAAGTTTTACATTCTTAATTGTGATATTTCATAAAAGAAATATCTTGTTTGAAGTTTTTATTGGTTGGAATAATGCTTTGTTTCTTCCTCCCTCTACCTATTTGATGCATTTGCATTCAACACTAATTAATTGCTTACATTGATCAAATTGTATGTCACAAATGAAGCTTGCAATAAGTCTAATTGTTGTTTGGGGGTGGGGCAATATTAGAGTAAATGTAATATTG
>SNQJ01S0113733.1:0-19452 GCA_010110895.2 Picea sitchensis
TCATATACCTGCTCACAACTCCCACTGCATGTGCAATATCTGGTCTTGTGCAAACCATCGCATACATCGATCTGACAACTACTGATGAATAAGGGACCCTAGACATGTATTCTATCTCCTCCTATGTCTTGGGACACATTTCCTTATTTAATTTGAAATGGTTGGCCAAAGGTGTACTAACTAGTTTTTCATTTTGCATTCTAAACCTCTCCAACACCTTCTCTATGTACTCACCCCGAGACAATGTCAATTTGCGATTTTTCATGTCTCTTGTTATTCTCATACCAAGGATTTTCTTTGCAGCACCCAAATCCTTCATCGCAAATGAATTAGATAATTTCTTCTTGAGCACATTTATATCCTGCATATTAGACCCTGCAACAAACATGTCATCTACATACAATAGCAAGATAATATAGCTTCCATTTTCTAGCCTTTTAAAATAAACACAGTGATTAGAATGATATCTACTATAACCTTGTTATGTCATAAACCTGTCAAACTTCAAATACCACTGTGTTGGAGCTTGCTTTAGGCCATACAAGGTCTTCTTCAACTTGCATACCAAATTCTCCTTCCCTTTGACCTCATACCCCTGTGGCTGCTACATATAAATCTCTTCCTCCAAATCCCCATGAAGAAAAGTAGTTTTTACATCTAACTGTTGAAGATGCAAATATTCTATTGTCACAAGACTTAAAATAGTTCTAGTTGAAGTCATTTTAACAACATGAGAAAATATTTCATTAAAATATATACATTTCTTTTGTGCAAACCCCTTTACAACAATTCTAGCCTTGTACTTCTTTTTGCCTCCATCTTCTTCCTTCAACTTGTAAACCCATTTATTATGCAATGCTCTTTTTCCTGCAGGTAACTGAACCAAATCCCAAGTCTGGTTATTTACTAGGGAATCCATTTCCTCTTTCATGCCTTGCTCCCACTTCTTTTTAGTGTCTACCTGCAATGCCTCTTCAAAACATTTTGGTTCACCATAATCAATCAACAATAAATAATACAATGAAGGAGAGTATCATTCAGGGGTCTACTTAACCTAATAGATCTTCTAACAACACTTGCAGGAGTTCGAGGTACCTGTTGTTGTACATTTTGATTTTCTGATACGTTTGGAATTTCTTTTGCAGTGATCTCATCAAGCACTATGTATTCTGGTTTTTCTTTTTCTTGTATCTTTCCCTGCAATTGATCTTTTTACATGACCTTCTCATTGAATATGACATCTCTACTCCTAATGATTTTGATATTTTCATAATCCCATAAGCGATAACCAAAATCATTAACACCGTATCCAATAAAGGTACACTTCTTAGATTTTTCCTCAAGCCTTTTTCTATTTTCTTTATCAATATGGACAAATGCTTCACAGCCGAAAGCCTTAAAAAAAGAATAGTTTACCTTTTTACCTGTCCATGCCTCCTCTGGAATTCTACCTTTCAAAGAGCTTGAAGGTCCTTTGTTTATTAAGTAAACAACAATATCTACAACATCTATCCATAACTGTAAGGGAAGACTAGCATGCAATCTCATACTCCTTGCATGCTCCATGATTGTCTTATTCATCCTTTTTGACACACCATTTTCTTGTGGTGTTCACGGAATTGTATTTTCTCTATGAATCCCATGGTATGAACAATAATCATCAAAATCTTTGCTGCAATATTGACCTCCATTGTCTGATCTGAGACACTTCAACTATTTTCCTGTCTCATTCTCAACCAAATCTTTCCATTTCTTAAAAGTATCAAAAACATCAATTTTTTGTCGAATGCAATAAACCCAAGTTTTTCTAGTTGCATCATCAATAAAAGTAACATATTAACGAGAGCCACCAAGAGATGATACTTGATATGGTCCCCATACATATGTATGCACAAGCTCTAACCTTTTACTCTTCTTTTCTTTTTCAACTTTGAGAAATACGACTCCCTTCTGTTTTCCATAAACACAATGCTCACAGAAATCCAAATCAATTTGTTTAAGATCTGGAAACAAATTTCTTTTGTGAAGTATCTACATCCCCTTCTCACTCATGTGTCCAAGCCTATGATGCCACAATGTTGTATCCACTCTTGTAGAATCTAAAGAGATAGAAGAGTCAATATTACTAGTACATAAATACAATGTACCTACCTTCTCTCCTTTTACTATCACCAGTGATCCTTTGGTGACCTTTCACACCTTATCGGTAAATATGGATATACAACCTTCACTTGCCATCTGCCCTGTTGAAATTAGATTTTTCCTTAGATCTGGAAAATGTCTTACCGCTTTGAACAACCATTGGTTTCCATTCCTTTTCTTTATTTTTACCTTTCCCATTCCAACAATTTTGCATGGTGCATCATCACCCAAATGAACATGTCCAAAATCACCTTGAACATAATCTAGAAAAAAATTCCTATGGGGCGTGGCATGAAATGAAGCCTTTGAATATGCTACCCAAGACTCAGAAATATTATCTACGGAAAGAATCAAAGCATCTTGTAACACATCACATGTTACATTTGCTTCTTGATTTTTCTCCTATTGTCCATCTCTTTGTTTCTTTGGAGCTCTGCAGTATTTCTTCAGATGTCTTTTCTTCCCACAATTCCATCACTCTATCTTTCCCAGTCTGGATTTGGATCTCCCCTTCTTAGAATTCCCTTGGTTCCATGAGCCCTTTCCTCTATCCTTTTGTCTTCCCTTGTTCTCCATGTTTAACACATTATCTAATATCTCACCTATGCTTTTCCATCACATTTCCTCACTAAGGATAACACCAAAAACATCATCAAATTTTAAATTGTTTGAACTAGAAACAGAGTTAATTATGGCCATGACCAAGCTGTTCCAACTTTCTGGCAAAGAGCACACTATTAGAAGAGCCCTAACCTCATCATCAAAGTCCACTTTTATAGAACTTAGCTGATTATTAACCGTATTAAATTCATTTAAATGATCTGCAACAGACCCACCTTCTGACATCTTCATATTAAATAATCTCTTCATTAGAAATACCTTATTGGACATTGAGGGTTTTTCTTATAGTTTAGCCAATGCATCCATCGTCTCCTTAGTTGTTTTTTCTTTCAAAATATTAAAATCCATCGATGATGTCAGGCTCAACTGTATCATTCCTAGTGCATTTCTGTTAAGAACCTCCCATTCTTCATCCTTCATGGTCGTCAGATTCTTTGTTATTCCACCCAATGGTAGGAATATATCATTTTTATATAAATAATCTTCCATCTGCATCTTCCATAACTGGTAGTTTTTCCATTATATTTCTTGACCCTAAACTTTCCATCTTCCGCCATTGCTCCCACTCGAACTAGGAACCCTCTTTTCCTACGAGTTACCTTTCGCTTTGATACCAATTGTTAGAAAAACAGGATCGCGGAGCAATAAAATAAAAACAAATGCGTAAATAAAACACATAAGATACACAATACAATAGAGACATAGATATATGTGGTTCACCTAGTCTGGGATACGTCCACCAGAGAAATTTCCAGGTCCTTTCTTTATTATTATCCAACAAATGAAGGGATACAACCTACATCACACCCTCTGTAACTTCCTCTTCGTTCTCTCACAGTCTACTCACTCAGAATACAATATTTGCAATGATACATAGCCGCAATACATTTCCCTCATAAAAGAGGGTTTCCTTCTAGGGCAAAAAACCCTTACAAAAATTCTACCATCAGATTTGCAACCTTATAGTGAACGATCTAAATTTTCTATGAAATTACAATATACATTTACACGGCAATTTTTCCTTCGGGGGCTTCGTCCCTGGATCCCCTAGCGGGGGGGATAGCCCCCCCTGCACTTCCTCGGATGGAGGGGTGTATAGTCTTCCATGGTGTAAAGTCTTCATGGGGTATAAACATGGTTGAAAACAAAGACCTATGAATAAGGAAGATAATCAAGCTCCACAACCAACACTACACAATAGTCATCAATTATGTAGTGCATTCAAATTGGTTATCTTTTCAATACGTTGCACAATGGGTATTGATTATGCAGTGCTTTGATCACTGCGAATTTCCAGCATGTGTGTTGGTTTTTAATGATCAAACAAAGGAAATTGATCTTGAGTTATGTTTCGCCATGAATGCTCTTGGAGAAGGCAAGGAAATCCATCACTGCATTTTCATGGTCGAACTTCACAAAAACATGTTTGTGGCCACGAATCTTGTAACCATGTATGTGGTGTGCATGAATCATGGTGATGCACGCCAGGTGTTTGAAAAAATGTCTAAATAAAATGTCTTCTTGTGGACTACCATCATTAATAGATTTTTTCTGATTTATCAACTGTGGATCAGGGTAAGGAAACCCATGTCGAAATAATAAAAAGTGGGGTTAATGAAAATGTTTTTGTAGGAACTACCCTCATAGATATGTATGCAAAATGCAGGAGTGTGGAGAGTGCTTGCGATGTATTTGATAGAATATCTCAACAGAGTTTGGTTTCATGGAATACGATGATCATTGGTTAAGTGCAAAATGGAGTATGTAATGGGTGACTTTTAGCAGAGAGCTACCCTTTCCTAGTCTATGCGACGAACAATTATACAGATCGATTTGTTCCTTCGAGGAATCTCTTCTCGGAACCCTATTTCAATATACCGGTGTTTAGAAAATAAGAGTTTGGGATTAGTGATGAAGCCATTGTACTGTGGAAACATAGAGTACGAGGTTTGCCAGTCAGAGATCGAGCGCTTGTTTGGAAAATATGGAAGAGTCGAGAGGGTTGATATGAAATCAGGTAAGGATCATCATAATATTCATATTCATACCCAATATATATCAATATATCTAACGTGTATTTATAATAGTATATTGTTGCAACAGATGTATGTAAACTATTTTACCAGACAATATTTTGTCCTTCGTATGGCCTTGGTTCCCAATGTCGTAAACACTATACAAACAATCTGTAATTTGTCAAAACCCTAAACATGTTTCTTTTTACTGTTTGTTTAAACTTGGTTCATGTCCATCTGAACAAATGAATAAATCATGTTTAGTCTTTTCGTCTCCTCTAAAGAATTTCTATCTGAATTTAGAAAACTTTAAATGGTCTTTTCATTTCATTCGGAAACAAATATTTATGTATAAGAAACTTTAAGAGGATTTCTTGGTTTTGTTTTCTAAAATGTAAAATACCTGTAAAGTCTGAATTATTCATGGACCATCACTCTCAAGAGAGTTGATTGTTTTGGGTTCCAACAATGTACGCTTCCATACCTATACCTAATTAATCATCTAACTTAGAATTGTGCTTCCAATGGAAAACTTTTGTCCTCATTGAATGGGAATATCAACTATCTAACAAAATGTAGAGACTTACTGTAAAAGATACATGGTGGCAGAAGATATAGTTGCAACTATTATTCTTAATGGAATAAAGTATATAAACAAAATTATTTTGATTTTTTATTAGGAAATTATGTCGAATGCATGGTTTTCAATCTTCTTTCCAGTTGGTAATGTGTAACGGTAACCTCTATGGTTCATATCCAAGGCAACAAGCTAAGTTTTAGAAGCAACATTTTTGAAATGTAGGCCTCTGTATTCATAAATTTCTTTGATACGGGAATATTCAAGAGCATCCATGCTCTTCCTGGAGATCCTGTGCATATTCTCTCATCATGCCATGGATCAGGTAATAGCCTTGTTCAACAAAGTTGATATACAAATGACATCTGCATTTTTCTCACGACACCATTATTTTTCATCCCTCCCATCCCATTCTAAGTTTTCATTCAGGCTCAAGCATGTCAAGAGATAAAATCCATGACACATAACTACAATCAGAATGGAGCATAATCGATGACGACACTTATCTGATGGATGACCTTACAATGACTTATGGATTAGATTTACCTGATACAATTTAGTACAACATGCAAGGTTTGTGCCTAATGTCCCCTAATGCAACATGTCCTTATAGGTAATAGGTTATGCTTCTGTCTATATGGAAGATGAGCGTGATGTAGAGGATGCAATCCGAGCACTTGACAAGACAAAATTTCCATGTCTAATATTAGGATTTCCATGCCTAATCCATTTTCAGAAGCATAAATGCATACACAAACACGGACATGTCTTCAATGGACATGTCATTTAAGAAACTTAAACCCACCATATTTATTTTAAACTTATGTTTTTATTGAAGTCAACCTATCCAATCCCAAAGCCCTCAAACCATGGAAATGAAAGTAAAAACACTTGCTAGAGTCTCCTATTGTTGTCCCTTGGGCCATCCCTTGAAATTTTGGGGCTCTCTACAGTTGTCCCTAGAACCATCTCATGTCCCTCTATCCTTGAAAATTTGATCAAATAGAGGCATGAGGAAGCATCGAATCCAATTTGTTTGGTTGATGTTTGTCCAGACATTGTGAGAAAGTCCTAATTGACTTATTCACTTATTCTTTTTTCTCCGCAATTTGATGGTGATAAGAAATGTTGAATTAGAGACGTGTACCACAACATTTTCCAAAAGTGGGCCAAGATTTGGAAGATATTTTAGAGGTGATAGAGTAGGTCACTGCATATAACCTATTTTAAGAAGAGCTTTACAATATGAATTACAACTCCATGTTTGTTGCAGGCTATGAAATGCACTCTCTTAGAAGAACATTTAACAACAAGTATTATGTCATTAATTGAGGGCTTAGTGACCTAGTACAAAACCCATGTTTATGTTTATAAGATTTTCCATGCGTGGAAGCAACCTTAGTCCTCAATGCACTGACTTTTTTTACTTCTTTCGTTGACTTTGGTGTATCTTGCTATAAAATTGAGAAAATTCTTGTAGAAATTCAAATATATTCTTTCTAAAGTCATATAAAAGTCTTTCAAACACAAGACATGAGCTTGGATATTGCTTAAAGCAAAACCACATCACAAAAAACATTGTAAATGAGACACAAAGAACAATAACATTATCACTCTTTATTAGTTGCCTTCTTCCACTTTTTTACATTTTGCATTAAAGAAAACAATATCCAAGCCACTAAGTAGATAACTTTGCTCTTTTCCTGTCTATTGGTGCACTGAGACAAATATTTTTGTTTTCAGAGGAAACTAAAAAAAGTAATTGTCCATAAATATCTACTTGATAAAAGAGTATTTAATGATCAAAGTAATGACCACAAGACAAGCTATAAATGACCAAACTAAATATGACCACATTTTTGGTCGCGTGATAAGAGACCGGAAATTAGACACCAACGATCGCCAAATCAAAAGTGGTCATTTATATGTGGATTTTGGTCATTTTTTTGTCACTTATCTCTCATTTTGTACTAGTGTTGACAGTGCATAAATCACTCATCCCAATGAGACCTTTTACTATTCCAACAAGCATACCTTGATTGAAATAGTGCAGTATATAGTTAATGATGAGGCAATAGTTATCATTGACTAAGATGGGGATGGTTTATTTATTTTATTATGGATTGTAATGTTTGGACATTTTTTCCTTGAAAAAAAAATATACTTTCTATTAAGGTAATAGTTTGTACAATCAAAAGTCACAAAATCATAATCAAAAGGATAATCTAGTAACCCATCCACACATACAATGCCACAATTACTTTATGTGAATGTTTTCAAAAAGTATTACCACACGAGGTACTAAAAAATAATCTAGTATAAGACTAATATTTTAAAAGAAAGTGTCTTCAGACAAGAAAATGTGATTTCCCTCTAGGAACTCCTTCCAAACAAGAACATTTGTAGACAAGTGTAGAGCCTCTTTAGAAAGAGAATCAATGTGTTCATTTAATTCCCTCAGGATGTGCGTGAAATGAATATCTTCAAAATATTTGACAACAACTCGAAGTTTCTGGCCTAGATGTAGCAAATTCAGTTGATAAAGTTGAGTCATATGATTCATCCCTCCAATATAGATATTGGAATCTCCATAATTATGAATTTTGTATACTCCTTCAAATGTTGTCAGCTTGAGAAGTGCCAAGAGTGTTGAAAAATCTGCAAATTGTTTGTGCCTTTACCTATATTTGTTTTCCCAGATATAAAATACATCGATAAAGATGTAAGGAGAAACAAGGCCACAAATCATTTTTGGGCCTTGGCAAGCCCCATCAAAAAATTTGTAGGTCTTGGAATGATCAATGTTGAGCGGAGTGATCAGATGAGGTTGTTTGATGCAAGGTGGATATTTATAAGTATGTGTAAGTGCAATTATCTGTTGTGAAACTTTGATTGGTGGCCATAATTTATTTTCAAAGAGATGCTCATTGTGAGCCAACCACAGTCCCCATGCAACTAAAAGTGGCAACACTTTCCAAGAAGAGAGGCTAGGATTTGTGAATTACTCTTTGAAATAAGAGACAATGCAATATTTGACCAAAGGCAGGGTATACCTATATAATTCTCTAGTTCAGACCATACTTGAATAGAGTAGACGCACTGGAGGAAAATATGAGTAATTGTTTCTTCTGCTTGAGTGTAGAGCGAACATATACTAGGACCTTGGAATCCAATTCTTTGTAAATTTTCCCAGGTCAAAGCTCAACACTTGAGTACCAACCAAAAAAGGAGAGTTGACTTTGGTGGTGCAATTATTTCCCAAATCTTCTTGTGCCACCATATTAAATTTCCATCCTAATAGTTAATCAAGGAATTATAACCCAATTTGGTTGTATATGTACCTCAAGAGTGCGGAAAATACCACGCAATCTCGTCCATGTTCTCAAAAATATGAATTTGTGCTTGTTGTAGTGAAGCGATATACTTCTGCCAATCCAGCTCCCTAAGAACTTTGAGTTCCAATACTGCAGTAGAATGCCAAGCTTGATTCCATACCATGGACAAGTCTCGGTTTGATAATTGATTTAGGGTGTAGAAAACTTTGGATCTAAGCGACTCTATGAGATCCTCCTCAAGAAAAACATTTTTATCATGGCGATCCTAATTTTTGCACCATTTCCTACTCTCTAGGATAGGAAATTTCCAAGTAGAGGAAATGCTTTGGACAATGACCTCCACTGCGATGAGGAAGTTAAGATATTTTTTTCCTGAATCTAATCCAATCCGCCATCGTCAAAGGAGAGATGTATTTCTCCAAAATAATGTTCTTCCAAAGACTTTCCTAGGTAAGAAATACCCACAAGGATTTAACCTCAAGAGCATGTCCAAATTTAACCCCTTCCTTAAGAACCCAACCATCGCAATATTTGGGCATCGTAAGGAATTTCCAACTTACCAAGAGCAGGCCCTTATACTCAGTATTGCTCTTCCAAAGATAATTAAAGCATAATTTCCAGATGTGAATGATGATATATTTAGGGATCTGAACCAATAGATGCCAGTAAACCAGGATTGCCTCCATAACTGATTTGTTGAGGACAAGTTTGCCACCCCTAGAAATTCAACAGTTACGCCACAAATTCACTTTACTCTCCACCTTAGCCACTAACCATGACCAATCTTTAATGCCATAATTATTGAAATTTATTGCATTACTCAAATACACGATGCCCTCACCAATTTCTTTTTGAATGAAGGGTAAAATATTTGCGAAGAGTGAACTGAACTCTTCATTGGCACATAAAAAGTAGATGGCATATTTTATGACATTGATAACCATTCTTATTGTAATGCTAAAAAAAAATTAAGAATATCTACTAAAATTTGGAAGTCTACAAAAGTACAACAACAAAAGATTAAAACATCATCAACAAAGAGTAAATAAGAAAACACATATTGGTTCTCAAAGTAAAGGCCATGAAAAGTGACTTTGATGAGCTTCTATCATTGCTCGACTTAGACCTTCCATCACCCAGATAAATATATAGGGGGATAACCTTGTCTCAACCCCCTACCATATTTTAAGAATGTGGTTCCCTATCCATTAATTAAAAGAGAAACAGAAGAAGATGTAACACCTGCCACAATCCATTTGACAGAGTGAAGATCAAGGTTTATCTAAAATAATAGAATTCTGAGAAATAACCAAGAGACTATCAAAATATTTTGACAGATCTGGGGGAGCTCTCGATGGGGGGCGTGCTGAGAAAACCCTAGCCGCAGTGAATTTTTATTTTTGTTTGCCTTCCTGCGGTTTTATTTGCCTGCGACAACAGTAGTCTAGTTGCTTGCTTTATTTTGTTTATTTCAGAAGGTGGGATGAGGGCAGTTACTGTAGGTGGGATGGATTTAGAGGGAGCGGATTACCATGGTTACGAAGACCTTTTATATTACAGTGCGGATTCGACGGATGGGCAGCTGATCTGGAGCCTTCCAACTGGCTCCTCCTCCGCCCAACTACTAGATCCTTTGTCGCCTGATGTCAAAGATCTGAGAGTTGTGCCTTTCTCCTCGCTTGGGCCACAACCTCAGGAATTGGCATGTGGATCTACACCTCCTCCTCACTTTTCATGCGCCATTGGTTCGTATCTTGGTCTGGTTGCCAACGTGAATCCCTCAAGGCCCTTTCCACCCAACTCTTCATGGGAGTTTTCTTCTTCCGAAGTGCAGGGTTCAAAGACTAGTGAGGTTCTCTTGCCTACATATCCTTTTGATATTTTCTCTCCAAACGACCCTTTCTTTGCAGATTTGCAACAAGCCATTGTTTTGCATGAAGGGAAGGAAGGCTTCTGCTTCTCTTAACCCCTGCGGTGACTGCTCTCCCTTAGAGCTGGCTTCTTCTTGCAAAGGGTTAGTTTATGTTTAAATTTCAGACTTCGGAGGATGCGGAAAAGATCCTAAGAACTCCCTAGTGTATCGACTTTAAACCTATCGTCTTGAAGAAATGGTCGCCCTTCTTTTATGCAAGNTAGAGCTGGCTTCTTCTTGCAAAGGGTTAGTTTATGTTTAAATTTCAGACTTCGGAGGATGCGGAAAAGATCCTAAGAACTCCCTAGTGTATCGACTTTAAACCTATCGTCTTGAAGAAATGGTCGCCCTTCTTTTATGCAAGCCGTGAGTGAATAGATGATGTTCCAGTCTGGGTTAGATTGTCCGGGCTTCCTCCAGAGTGTTGGACGGTGAAATGTTTAGAGAAAATTGGGAGTACCCTCTACACTTATCTAGATGGAGATATGTATTTGATCTCCTTAGGGCGAATTTCGATGGAAAGGATCTCAGTTTCACTCAACCTCAAAAAATGGCTTTTTGAATATCTAGACCTATCATGGGGAAATAGGTTTTTTATGCAAAAATTTCGATGGAAAGGATCTCAGTTTCACTCAACCTCAAAAAATGGCTTTTTGAATATCTAGACCTATCATGGGGAAATAGGTTTTTTATGCAAAAATTTCGATGGAAAGGATCTCAGTTTCACTCAACCTCAAAAAATGGCTTTTTGAATATCTAGACCTATCATGGGGAAATAGGTTTTTTATGCAAAAATTAGATTATGAAGGCATACCCTTCAAGTGTCATCAATGCCAAAAACATGACCATCAATCCTTAGAGTTTTCTTTTCCCATGTGTCACAAAATGTCTACCTCCCCGGGAGGAATTTTTGGGAAAAGAAGGCCACAGTCCCAAGGGGACTCTTCTCCTGTCAGACTCACAAAGAAAGGAAGATCGGCTAGGGATTTTCATGATGATGCTCTTCAATTTTATCGAGAGGTTATGTTGTGCCAAGAAGGGGTCGCTTACTTCGTCTCGATCTTGGATTCTAGCTACACACAATCCACTCTAAATATTGACTCAGCAACTGGACACTTACTCCGAAAGGGCATTGAAGTTCATTTGGGTATACCTCCTAGGCCTTTGCTCTCTTCTTTAAATTACTACTTTCAGTATTTATTTTTCCACGGTAAAAAGGTGTTGGATCCTCTAAAACACATCCCTTTTTCCTTGGATGCCTTTCACTCTTACTCTCCCTCCGCTTCAGAGCCCCCTCTGCCTCACCTCTCGCTAGCTCTCCTCCCAGACCTTCCCTCTTCCCAATTTCCCAATCACTCTCAAGATTCCTCATTCATCTTCGAGGAGGAATTTGTTCATTACCAATTGAGAAATAGACCTATTCATGCCTCTGGGGATTTATCCCTTTCTTTTGACGGCCTATGTTTAAATCCCTTGCCCACAGTTCAAAGTAAAGGGCGAGGGAGAAAATCTTTCCTAGCAAAAGCATAGTCTCAGGTGGCCTCAAACATGGCAGCAGGACGACAACTCTCCATCACATGGGCCCTTAGAGCAAATCCAACATTGGGAAGGGTTTCAAAATGAAACTACTCTCCTTCAACTATGGGGGTTTGGAAAACCATTCAAAGAAAATTGCCCTCCATAGGCTGGTGGAGTCTTCGCAGCTGGATATCATCTTGCTTCAAGAGACACTAGGAGATGCTAATCTAGTAGTCCCTATCTTAGAAAATATTTTCAAAGGTTGGAGATTTATTGGTCTGGATGCATTTGGGAGATTAGGTGGTTTGGCCCTGGGGTTGTGGACCAGATCTATAAACTTGGAAAATTCCTAGGGTTTTATCTCAGGTCTTGGAGTGACAGTCAGGGTGGAGGACTTGGGAATACAACTCACAATCTTAAATGTGTATGAGCCAACCCAAGATCAACAATTTTTCTAGGACGACCTCATAGACAAATCTTTTTCGAAGGAAAGAAATCTCATCCAAGGAGGAGACTTAAATTTCTCCCTAGGCCCCGCAGAATCCTTGGGCAATAGAGCCTAAGAAGATGCCCTTTCAGACTTCTTTAGAAGAAAATTGGAAGATTTTGACTTGCTAGACATAGGTCCTGTAAAATTGAGACCCACTTAGAAATAAGAGGATGGGGCAGGAGCATATTGCAAAAAGGTTGGATCAGTTTTTAATTTCCACCCACTTGATGGAGGAACCTATTCTCCTCAGACAATGGGTGGGCTCATGAGGAGAATCTGATCACTACCCCATCTTCCTAGAAATTGCTGAAAACTCAAGAAAACCAGAGAGCCCTTTTAAATTTAACTTAGCGTCATTGAAGGAGGAGGACTTCATCAATATTGTTAAAGAAACATGGGTCCCCCTAAATCAAGATGAGAGGGCAGTGGTCCAGTTTGAAAACAACCTAAAAACACTAAAACAGGCCACAGTAAAGTGGGAAAGATAGAGAAAACAAAGGATGGAATAGAAAATCATTAGCACAAAGGCAAAACTTCAAACAATCTATGACTCGAAAAAAAGGAGGTTTCTCCTCTCCAGAAGACAAAGACACTAGAAAAAAAGAGGAGACAACTCCTTCAAACGAGAGAAGAGTAATGGAGACTAAAAAGCAGGCCACTATGGCTTCACAGCGGGGATGAAAATACAAAATTATTCCAATCCTATGCAAAAGGAAGAAAAATGGAAAATATAATATGAGGACTAAAGGATCTAGAAGGGAGGCATATCTCTTCTCTCAAAGACCTGGCACAACTTGGATCCCAACACTTTCAATGCCTTTTCTCTGCAGAGAGACGAGTAACCATAGATGCCATCATTCAACTAGCCCTAAACTACCCCATCTTTGTGGAAGATGAGGACAATAGGGATTTAATGGAGGAAGTCTCTGAAGAAGAACTAAAAGAAGTGGTGTACAATTTTCAAAATGACAAAAGCCCTCGACCGGATGGGTGGTCCATGGATTTCTTTGTAGGCATTTTCGACCTGGTGGGCAAGCATATGCTCAAAGTTTTACAAGAATCAAGGACAAATGGATTTATTCATCTACCCTTTAATGCAAATTTTATTGCCCTCATCCCAAAGAAGGATGATCCAACTTCAATGGAATATTTTAGATTGATCTCCCTATGCAATTGTGTTTATAAGGTGATAGCAAAAATTATCAGCCACAGGTTAAAAGTGGTACTATCAAAACCATCTCACAAGAACAATTCAACTTCCTAGCAGGTGGACAAATTCACGAGGCAATAGGTGTTTCCCAGGAGGCTTTACATAGTATGAAGGCTCAGAAAATCAAAGGGGTTGTTCTCAAAATAGACCTCTCCAAAGCCTATGATAGATTCAGTTGAATTTTCATGAGGATGTTGTTAACTCATTTAGGCTTCACTCTTCCTTTCATAAATTGGATTATGAGTTGCTTAATGTATGTGTCATTTGTAGTCCTCATAATGGTGTTGCTTCTCCTTTCTTCACCACAGAAAGAGGCCTCAAGCAAGATTGTACACTTTCCTCTCTTCTCTTTCTGTTGGTAGCATAAGGTCTTAGCAGGGCCCTATTGGAACCAAAGTGCATAGGGGTTTTTCAGGGGATCCCTCTCTCACAAAACTTAAGCCTCTCCCATTTATTGTTTGTGGATGATGTGATAATTTTCTACAGTGGAAAAATGAGAGAAGGGGAGACCTTAAAGAGTATACTTGACATTTTCAATGGAACCATGGGTATGCAAATCAATGGCCAAAAGTCCACCATTTCTTTTCACCTAATGTAATATCATGAGGTAGGAGTGTACAAGGATCTCTTTCCTTTTGAGGTAAAGCGTTTTGATGAAGGGCTCAAGTACCTTGGGTTAAATTTAAAACCTAATGATTACAGGAAAGTTGATTGGGTCTGGTTATTATCAAAATTGGAAAAGAGACTAAAATCTTGGTGTTTCAAATGGCTTTCCAGAGCTGGGAGGTTGATCTTAGTAAAGATGGTTCTGGAAGCCACGCCAATCTATTGGGCCTCACTTGTCTGGGTCCCCAAAGGAATTTTAGAAAAAATTGAGAGACTTTGCTTCAGATTCTTGTGGGCTAGTCAAAAGGAAATTTTTTTGATGCCATGGGTCAAATGGGAAGCCCTTGCAATCCCAAAAATCTTGGGAGGATGGGGTCTAAAAAATATACACATTTTTTCAAAATCTCTTGCGGCAAAGGCAGGATGGAGGTTGGTAACTACTGAAATCCTTTACACAAAGGTAGTCCACCAAAAATACATCATCTCGGAATCAATACTGGATTGGATCAAAATGTCAAACAAGGAGATTCAAAACTACACAATAATTTGGAAAGCTCTACTAAAGTCCTTCCAAGTCATTAGTCAAGGTCTAGCCTGGAAAGTGGGAAGAGGCACTAAGGTGAGAATAGGTTAGGACCCATGGCCAGGAAGCAACATGGATCATCTTCTTCCACAACCCCTAATTGATGCTCTTCACGACATGGTTTCTTTCATTTGGCCCAAGTCATTGACAAGATTAGTGTTGATATTATGGTAGTTGCAAGAGCTATTAACCTCCACGTGTAACCTTGACAAGAATAGAATATTCCGAGAAGCAAGAAGAAACCCTAAAGCTTTGGACATAACCCTAGAAGAAAAGTTGGCCCAGACAACTAAGGAGGAGTGGTATAAATATAGGATGTCAGATCTCATTTGATACACACAACCCACAACTGCAGAAATGTAATAGTGTGCACTGCAGAAAATGAGTAAGTGCGCAAGTCTGGAGAGTAGCTGCAGCTGAAGCTACTGCAACTTGTATTCTCGATTTGGGCTTGGACTTTCTATTGGTTATGGTTTGGACTTTCTGCCTTGTGTACTAGCTCCGAAGAGAAGTACGCTACATTGATTGGCTATTAGGCCTAGGGTTTGCTTCCAGAATTATTCTCTATCAAGGTTAAGGTGCTCATGGGTGGCTTCAACCTATGGTTGGGTGAAAATATTGCTATATTGTCTATGGTTAAACGAGCACACGTATTATTTCTAACAGGTTATGGGCCCACACTATCTTCGGACAGTCTAACCACTGGAAGATAGATTGGGAGGATTTGCTCAGTTACAGTTGCAGTTGCAGTCAATTTTTGCTATAGAAACGAAACTCTAACCCTCTTATTGAGGCACCTTAAGTGAAGAGATTGACCTAATTTTTGGATAGCCTATTGCGCCCAAACCCAGTGCACCTCCTGGTACTCTCAGCAAGCTAAGATGCCAAGTTTGAGTTTTTGGTCAAAGTCAAAGTCAAAGGTTGACCAAGTCCAAGCAGTCATGACTTACTCTATGAAGTCAGAAAACAAGTTAGAAAGGGCTTTTAACTTCATATCATGGAAGACAATGATTGACCTCATCCTTGCCAAGAATAAAGTGTTGGATATCGTGAAAGGAAAGATTGTGGAACCACGGTTTGAAGAAGGAAAAGAGAAGGAACCTCAAAACGTGCAATTATGGAGGAGTTCAAAGACAATGACATCAATGCCATGAGTATCATAGTGAACTCTTTAAAATACCACTTGATACCCTACATCTCTCATCTTGACTCATCTAAGAAGATGTTTGATGCCCTAACTAACCTCTTCTCAGTCAGAAACATTGGACAAATAATGAGTCTGAAGAATGAGCTCTGTGACATGAAAATGAATGATGATGACAGCATAACATCATACCCTGTGAGAATATCTCAGTTAAGAGATCAACTACAAGCTATTGAGGAAATCATTTCAGAGAAGGAACTAGTAAATATAGTACTCAATGGCCTTCCCAAGACATGGGATGCATTTGCCGCAAGCATGGACACAAGAAAGGAGTATCCCACATTTGAAGAACTTTGGACTTGTTGTGCACAAGAAGAATCAAGGATTAGCGCAAAAGAGAAATTTCAAAGGAAATATGGTGATCAAGCCTACACAACAAAGTTCAAGAAATCCAGGAATAAGAAGAAGTTTGACTCAAGTAAGAAACCAAATCAAAAGAAAGATATGTCAAAAATACAATGCTTCAACTGTCGAAAATATGGTCACTACAAGAATCATTGTACTGAGTTAAAGAAAAGGAAGGAAACACACAAAGCATCAGTTGCCAAAGAAAGGGAACCCTCAAAGAAGGCCAAGCAGGATAAAACAAACTTCTTCTTCTAAGACAAGGTAACAATATTCTTCATAGTTCTTGTACATACCATGTTTACATATTTTTTGTACATATCTTGCATATCTATTTCTTAGAAGATAATATGTTCAAGTGAAACAATACCTATCGAAGAATAATAAGATAAGGATTGCCATCACGATGACTGCAATTCAAGCAATACACATGAAAATATGAAGTACTTTGACAACCCTTGGTAACAGTTCCTGTAGAAGCTATTATATAAGTAACAAATGCCAGATAAGCCGAAATCAAAATCAAACTTGAAGAGACCCAGAAGAAGTCAAAACAGAAAGAAGTCAACAATCAAGAGGAAATTAGAAAAAGACTTGTGACACTTTGCAGATGGAAGTGTGGACTCCCTTAGATGGAGGAATCTAGTTACAGAATTCCAAAAGAAGAGCATGCATTCATGCATGAAGCAAGGATTAGGAGGGAGCTAATCCTAAATGATATGATCCATTGAGGATTATGAAGTATTTGTCCATGTTCCAATTTGAAAGTAGCATCCATAATAAGCAGCATGTGTTCAATTTGGCTTTAGAAGAAGTCTTTTTGGAAAATAATCCTTAAAGTATCCTTAGTTGTCCATCTAAATCCATGATCCTATGATGAAAGGAAGAAGTTGGAATCTTCAGGGCATATAGAAGACCCCATGGACCCAAGAGCTAAAGAGAGACATGAGGAAGAACATGAAGATTCCAAGAAAGAAAGAAAAGCAAGAACAATCAATTATTATACTAAGAATCACAAGACTGCCAGCTTGGTTTGAACCCACTAAGAAGCAATCAAGAAGAATAAATGGAAGTTATGATGAAGAACAATATATGTAAGAAATTGTGAAAAAGGGTTATGAATGGAAGCATTGCAAGATTCAAAACTAGAGGTTCTTCCAGAAGGAGAAGACTATGATAACAACTTGTTCCCATAAACCAGATATACCTCTATCCGAGCTATTATATCTCTTGCAGTATCCATGGATTGAATTTTACATCAGTTGGTTGTAAAAGATTGTTCTCCCAATAGAGAATTTGAGGAAGAAACTTATGTAAATAAATCTCAAGGTCTTGAGGTATACCAGAAAGAGACTCATGTATACAGATATAAGAAGACCTTGTATGGATTCAAACAACTTGATGCAGAGTATCTCATATACAACAGAAGCGTGGTAAGAACTTTCTATGACAGATATAGTGTATCATAATAGTTACTCAGAATTCTAGGATGATGGATTGCTAATCCATGGCAAACTCTCATGATGACAGAAGAAGTGCTACTTGGATATGTTTTAGTTTGAGCCTTGCCACGATGGCATGAGCTAGCAGGAAACAAAAGTGTTGAATTCGACCATGATATATATTGTAATAATCAGATCTACATGAAGCCTTCAGAAAAAACCAGTGTTCCATAATAGACCAAAGTAAATTGAGATCAAGCATTACATTCTCAGTGATGAAGTCCAGAAAAGAGAAGTGGTTCTCCAATATATCTCCATAGATGAGCAGATAGCAATTATTTTGGTAAAACCTCTGTCCAAGATGAAAATTTTGCAAGCTGGGGCTCATGGAGACAACTTCCTTATTGAAAAATGAAGAGATTACTCCCAGTTTGGGAGGGAGAAATGATATGTTATTAATTTATGGACAGTCATTCTCAGTTCGAAAAATGGTCCAGGATGAGCAGTTCCTTTCCAGTTCGGAAAGTGGTTTGAAACTTCTGACGGACAGGCATTTTCCAGTTTGGAAAATGGTCTAGATTGGATAGTCATTTTTGTAATGAAAATGGTTCGATAGATTGTTGATGTACCATAGACAGCGATTCCCCTTGTGGCCAATGTGGGGGAATGGTCTAGGACATTCATTCTTCTTGGTAGTCACTCTGAGTAGTGGTCAAGTAGAATGGTCTGCCTCGTCGGGCAGTCATTATTTCGAAGTTCACAGTTGTGAGAAGTTTTGAAGAATGGTCCGTTTTGGAGGTTGGTGCGGGACAATCATTTCCATTAGGAAATGGTCCAGACAATCATTCCCTAGGGCAGACTCATTCTATTTAGGTTTCACTATGATTAGTGCTAGAGGAATGGCCTAGTTAGGTGAATGGTCTAGGTTCAACAATCAGAGACATGCATTCTCTAGGGAAGACTCATTCTCTTCAGGTTGCACTATGACTAGTGCCAGAGGAATGGCCCAGTTAGGTGAATGGTCCAGGCTCAAAAATCAAGAATAGTTTCGACCTCAGAAGTGTCTATTAGCACAACAGGGTCGACCTCACTAACTCACAATATAATTAATAATTACCAGATTAATTATCTTTTACATTAAGGTGGGGCCGACCTGTACCCTTTACATTACAATTAGGTTTACAAGTAAGTCTGACTCTTGAAAAATACAGCAAGGGATCGCATACACCCACTAGTGCTCATGATCCAGATTATTTTCGGCACGAAATGAGAGCGGAGATATAATAAAGAAATGCACAGAGATATCGCGTATATCCAGTAATATAACAGAAATATATCAGAAATGCAACCATAAACACAGAGATACAGTAATACACGATTTCTATTAATGAAAGAAATGTACAGAGACTGTAAAAATACAGAGTGAAAGACTCGCTAGAATGGTGGCAGCTT
>SNQJ01S0113734.1:12485-28352 GCA_010110895.2 Picea sitchensis
AAGTGATGATTTTTTCTAGCAAAAGAAAACATAAGCAACATAAGTTCTACTTTGAAGGCAACAGTCTTGAAGAAGTGGCAGATTACAAATACCTCGGAATTGACTTCAACAAAAATCTAAGTTGGGAAGGTTGCAGAAAGAAAAGAACTTTGGGAGGTTGGAAAGCGTTCTATGCTTTTCAAAATAGGTGCAGAGAAGAGGAACTATGGGATTGGAAGACTATGCAAACTCTCTTTGGGCTTTTAGTGATCCGAGTGGTTCTATATGGTTGTGAAGTGTGGGCCAGTAGCACATCTCACTTATAGTGGAAGAAAATTGAGAAGATTCAAAAACGCTTGATCACAAACAAGTTTAAAATTAAAAGTTCAGTCCCTTATGATATCATGCTAAGTGAAATGGGGGCTGCTCCTATTGAAGCAATTTCTATGGTGTGTCTCATAAGATATCTAAAAAAAAATGAGCAAATGGAAGGCAATTGGTGGCCTAAGGTCATCTTCAATGACACATTGTGCAAAAGAAAGAAGACGTGGATGCGACAAAATATTAAATGGCTTAATAAATGGGATATCCACTTGAACATGTGCCCTACAAACAATAGAGAGATAAAGGCTTTTGTTATTGATAGGTTCCACAAGCAAACTTGGGATAAAGGGCTCGAGAGAAAGAAAGAGTATTATATTGAAGAGTTTAACCCCACATATAATCATCATCAAAAAGCGTACATAGGAGCCAATATATCTTGGAGAGCCAAAATGCTTATTGCCTAATTAAGAACCAATTCCCATCAACTCCGTTGTGAAACTGGGCATTGGAAAAGACCAAAAGAAGCTTGGGAAGAAAGGGTGTGTGTGTTTTGCACCTCCGGAAAAGTGGAAACAAAAAAACATTTCATTTTAGAGTGTGAAGCTTTCAAAGACAGTAGGGACAACTATATAAGTATCTTGGCAGCTAGCTCTTGGAATAACTTATTCAGCGAGGGGACAATGGAGAAATTGGGGGAGCTCATCATCAAGTTGAAAAGGAAAAGAGTTGAACTGCAGAAATCAGTGTGTGAGGCGGTCTGTCCCATAGGCTATTGTTAGCCTTGTGGACGTTAAAATCATTTTCTTTCTTTCTTTCTTTTAGCATCGACGAGTTTACACTAGGTACCATTCACGAAATGTGGGGAAGAACCCAAGGGTTTCCCTACAAGGTTTTCATTGGAAAATGAAAATTATGAATATTATGACAGAGCTTTAAACCCTTAGTACAATGGAAATTAGAAATATGTAGTTAAACAATCGTAATAGATGTGATCAAATATCCATTTTTTATTATGAAGATAATCTTCAATATTGCATTTAGAAAAATACAATGATGCAAGCAACCTTAAATTGAGATTGGAATGTTTTAGCCAATTCACTTTCTCGACCTCGTAGTGATCGATGGAAAATTCAAACCAATAAGAGAGATAAGGAATTTCTAACTCAAGGGAAATATAGAAAACCTTTGTAGTGGTACATAATTTCTACACACAATGTACGTAATTAGTAGTTGAAGCATAGGTAATGGGAACAACAATCATAAACAATATACCTTGATACCAAATTCTAGGGAAATTTGTTCACACATTATTTCTCATTTTCAACTAGTACCCTTAGATATTTAAGAATGATGTGAATAAAAAAGAGTAATCTTAAATCGATAGAGCTCTAGCATACATTTTTGCTTCCTTCTCATGTTTCTTGTTCTCTTCACTTTAACAATAATTTAGAGGACATAAATCGATAGAGCTCTAGCATACATTTTTGCTTCCTTCTCGTGTTTCTCGTTCTCTTCACTTTAACAATAATTTAGAGGACATAAATCGATTAGTCGTTATTTTTGAATAAAATAATAATTAATTAATTATAAGTGACATTGTAGAGTTTTGGGAATGAAATATCAAATAAAAAAGTATCAAAGTTCCATGACTTGGGACAACCTCAAGCCTGAGAGAAGAATCTTGTGCCTGATTTAATAACTTAAATCATTTCGTTGACATGGGTTGTGATCTCCCAAAGCTCGTCATTCTCCTTGTATATTCTAAATAAGTTTTCCCCTTATGACTCACACTCGTTATACCTTTCTCTTTTTTCCACAGAAAATTCCTCTTATATATTAATATAAAGTTTTCATTTTAAGTACAAAGTATGCATTACATACTCCATAAATTTTGGATCTCGCTCCATCAATCACATAGATTTTATTGATTCAGTAATAAGAGTAATTATGACCACAAATAGAACTAGCAGACATCTAGTGAGCCCATGAGATACTAGACTATGTACTGACAAAATAGTAGTTGGCCTTTCTTCACTCCGGACAGAAGATATAAAGTAAAAAACTGACTACTATTCCATAGAAAAGATGATGCATCATAAAAGATTTGGGAACAGTGTAGGGCCCATATGCCCATCTTTCATCTCGTTATAAATAATTTTACCTTCATGGTGTTGCAGAGCTCTTTTGGATAGCTCATCTAACTATTGATTATATTCTTTGTAGATGTGTGAGAATATGAGAGTTATGAAGTCGTTATACCTACATGTGTGAATAAGCATGAGTTTAATTAAAATAATGAATAACTTAATTATAATGTCATGATCACCATACAAATCAAAAAAAAAATTGTTGCCCCACATTTGCCAATTAAAACACATATTGAAATAATCATGTAGCGTGATGCTAACTTAATTATAATGTCATGATCACCATACAAATCAGAAAATAATTTATTGCCCCACATTTGCCAAATAAAACACATGTTGAAATAATCATGTGACATGATGCTACCATGCATATCTACTCATAATGGGTAAGTACGTCGAAAGTAAATGTGCTTTATACACCAAAAAAACTATTACTAAGTCCATCCAATCCACCAATATAAAACACCCCTAATACAAATTAAAATATTTAATTGTCCAAAAATAATACCACCACTGTCCAACCATGTAAAAATAGCCAAGGTGCACACCATGTCGATCACATAAAGGACTAGGTGGTAAATAGGTCATGAACAAGACTAAAATGAGGGTCTAACATCTTTCTAGGTGGGCCACGTGTGAAGATTCACCTCAAGATGTGTATCATCGAAATAAATTTCAATTCTCATAACCAAAAAGGCGGAGTAGTGCAAGAGTAGGGACGAGAATTACTAAAATCATCAACATGGTTCTTAACAAGTGAATCCACGTGAACATCAATAGCATTAGCGACAATGGATTTTGCAACAAGGGCTTGCAAATTCCCTTGAGGATGAAAGGGTGGATCATCAACAAGAGTTTTTAAATTTTCTAATACAAGGGAAACCTTAGAAATTATCACATTAGGGGAATGTACATGCCAAGTAGAGGCAACAAAATGCACGGATTCAATAGGATCACCATAGCCAATGACTATATGTACGTTTATGGGCTCCCAACCATCATTGTTAGTAGGTTTCCCAAACATCCAAGCAAGTTTAGGATCTAATGTAGAAGTATGGAAATCATTATTTACTTCATACAAACTACGATGCAGCCTTGAAGGAGGGGAAATGCTAAAGTAGGGGGTTGACTAGGTGGTTGGTCTCCCAAATATATGTGTCTAATTTGCACAAACTACACAAACTCCTTGGAATCAACATCAAAGAGCGTAAAGAACCTAACTTTATTTTTCTTGCCACCCATCTGAAAATTGGCATTTGGCTCCCCTTTTGGACCCTCGAGAATGACCTTTTCCCAAAAGAACTCATGTTTCAAATAAGTTTACAATAGAAAATGGCAATGATTAATTGTAATGTCACCAATTTTTCGACCAATTTTTTTTTTTGTAAACAGAATGTTATACTTGATTCCATGCTATAGTCATTTAATGGTTCTTCAACCATGATGTTTGGCTTTTGTTTCTGATATGCGCATCAACATAATTAACATCAACACCTCATCTTTAGCAAAATTTATAGATGTATATGTTTGTTTATTTATAGTCACAACTTTCTATTCGTTTTGAGCCCATAAGGTTGTAGTATTTGAACCATGCTCTAATACCATTTGTAATGTCACCAATTTTTCGACCAATATATATTTTTTGTTGTAAATAGAACGTTATAATTGATTCCATGCTATAGTCATTTAATGGTTCTTTTACTCTTTAATTACTTTTGAGTAAAAGAACCATTAAATGACTATGGCATGGAATCAAGTATAACGTTCTCCTTACTAAAATAAAATAAAAAATGGTCGAAAAATTGGTGACATTACATTAGCATTTAAACTCCATCCTCAAACTCAACTCACACAATTAAATGCCAAATCGAATCATGCATGGAAACCAAACTAATGGGCAAGTGTTGTTGCACATGATGCCATGAACGAACAAGAAAAACAAAAGAAGCAAAATGGAAATTTGGTAGTGAAGATAAACATGGGTATGAAGGCAACTGGAGAGGGATCCTTGCTGGATAACAATCTAAAAAGCCATCAACAATTTATTTTTTCTCCCTTGCATATAATCTATTAACCAAACTCTGCTTGTGCCAACCGAAAACCCAATTACACTAATAAATTCAAACCATGCAAATGCGAGGGTTGATCAAAACTTTGATAAGTGTTAGAACTTCTTCTATCATTCTCCAATAGTCTAACCAAACATACATCTTGCCTCGTATCATTAACATGAATCCCAAAGGTGGCAACACAACTCATCCTTGAGAAAATAGTAAACCGGTGACACAAAAACATGTAAGGAGCTAAATATATGTTGTTTCTACAAATGAAAGAATGTGTTGACTATATAACCAAATCACTACCTCAACTTTTCAATACAGTGCCAATTTGGAGTAGTTGAAACACTTCCATAGTGCCATGAGTTTGAAAATATATCAGTGCAATAGGGGCATGTGACATTTTGAAATAAAAACATTAGGTTACTACACTAATCTGCCTAAATCGTTTCGAGTAAGACTGAAGTGGTAGACCATAGATACCAACCATATAAACCATAACAACTTGGAATGGAGGCCAAATACATGTGCACAAAATTTCAGCAAAAAGACCTTCAAAGTATAGGTTGTGTGGAAGAGGTCTATTTGAAATATCAACAAGAAGGGACACATTCAACTACAGTTCAAGCAGTGGATTCACTCCTTTCATCAATGACGTCACCTTGGAAGTATAAGTTATGTGCCTAAGGACTACCTCAAAATAATCACAAAGTAAAATGGGAAAACTCCTAACACTTCACACCCCCCCCCCACAAAAAAAAGGGAAATATCTATCGAATAAACGAGTTGATAACAACTCTTCAAAGTGCAATGCATGCATCATGAGAAGGTATATAAAATACAAGCAAGGAAAGACTTGGGCCCTTTGCACATATCACCATAACCATTTCAACATTGTGAAGTATACATACGTATAAGTACTCCAAGTGAAACCATGTTCCAAACCAAAGAAGTGCTCAAGAAAAGGTATCACAATAAGCACAAGGTGCTAAAACAATGTTGCAAACTACAAGGCACAAGTAACGAGGTTGCCAAAAACTTGGTAAAGGATAAAATGCATATGAAATAATGATCAAGCCCATAAAAGAATCAAGGAGTCCACTAAAGAATCGTGGAATGCCATCATCACACCCAAAAATCTACACTGAGGTATTGAACAATACAAATGAGTTGAGAGGAAATGTGACAAGAAATTACAAACAAGTGCACAATCATAAAGGTGCCATTAACAAGGATTGTGTAGAAGACAAGTTGTTGGAAATGAGGCAAAGGATACCATTATAACTGTAACATCCCCACTATGATACTCGGTTCAATTAATGCTTATGTAGATATAACGTGTGGATATTGCCAAAGCTATGTAATATGTGAATTGTATATCAATGTTTTAATAATAAAATGTGATGTTGGCTGCTAAGGGGACATGGACAAGAGATGGGGGATAAATTAATCCACAAGATGGGGGAGTGTCTAAGATAATGACCAAGAGGGGTCCAAGGGGGAATTTCCCATGTATATTAATGAAACCCATTTTCCTAACTTTGCTATTTGTATATAAACCTTCCCATTTCTGATTGAGTGTTCCCGAAGCCAATCATTGAATACATGTAAGAGGGTGGGTGTGAGTGGTCACATCCCAAAGTTATTGGGCACATGGGGGTTGAGTTCAATCAACTTGGGGAAGAGTTTGATTCAAGAAAGGCAAGCCAAAGAGAGGAAATTTGTATGGGTTGGGACAACAATTTTTAGTTAGTGAAGTTTGTGCATGGGAAGCAAGTAGAGAGCAAGAAACAAAGCTTGAAGTGGATGCAACCATGGAGGGCGATTTCTAGAGCATGTTGGAGTGTAATTGGAGCGAATTGGAGCGAATTGAAGCTGGAAAACTAAGAGCCAAGTTGTCAAGCCTGAAGAGTGAACTCTTGTGTGAGTTTCATTAAAACAACAAGTGTTGTTGTTGGTTTGCTAATAGTTTTCTTAACAATAATTTCCCTTGAGTTCCTAGCTGAGAGATTCCTAGCTGCATGTGCCAGAGAGACCCTGATAAACGAATGGGATTCCCGAGGGATTGAGATCAGTGAAGGGGTAGATCCCTTGGGTTGGAGAGGTCAAGAGGAAGAGAGCTGGTGGAAAATCAAGGTAGTTGTAGGAGAATATCAGTTGGGTTGAGAGTTTTATGAGTTGTGAGTGGACTGTGAGAGACCACCCTCTTTTGTGGATTACTAGCCTCAACTCGGGGGTGACTGGTTGTTGAGATTTGGAAAAGTCAGTCAATGGTTGGGTGGAACGTCCATCCCAAGCAGCTGGTTGTACAACTCTTGTTTAAAGATAAGTGTTTTATCTTGTTACTATGTTATTTACATGTGTTATTGTTGTGCATGAACTCTGTGTAAATGAGAATGATTTATATGTTGTTGTAATGATTTGTTTAACTGCATTTCATGTTTATTAATAGCATGTTGTAGATGCATCTATTCTATGGTTGTTGACAATAGCTAAATATATTTTAAATTTGTAGTCGTAAGCTACAGGAAATTGACTAACAGTAAAAGAATTAATTTAGTTAGCAAAAATTTCATTTTTATGTTTATTCCGCACCGTAATGTCCCTCGGTTGGGTTGGGGGGACTTTACATTATGGTATCAAAGCATCTGGTCCAAACACCAGGCTTGTATGGGCCAAGATGGCTTTGAATTCGTGAAATTCGTCATTGCAGATTTTGTTTGTGATGGGTTTGGGGAAAAACAAAAAATTTAGAGAGAAATCCCTAATTCCGCGAGTGAAATCTGAGTTTTAATGACTTTGGATGGTTTGAGAGTGTTAATGGAGTAGATCCGTGAAGTTACAAATCAAAATTCCACTCAACATGATGAAAATTTGAGTTTTAATGGCTGCTTGTAGAGTTACAGGCAGTTTGGAGAATCGACGGCCGAGATCGTGTTTGATCTCGTGATTGATGGCTGAGACTCATTGTGATAAATTTAAAAATTCATAAGGATTCGACAATTTGAAAGGTTGATGAGATCAATGGCCAGGATTAAATCGGGGATTGTGAAAGGGATCAGATCGATGGTCTAGATCAATCAGAGAAAAGACAAAATTTGTCTAAGTGTTAAAGTTCACCAAGAGAAATCGTCGATGACCGATGGTCGAGTTGGCCGAAATGACGAAGAGTTTGGCTCAGCCATAATACATCTCTGACTATCGATGGTCGGGGGTTGGTCAAATTTGTTGAATTATTTTCAATCGTTGATGGTCGATGGGTCGGTGGTCGTCCATCGATCGATTTGACAAAGTGTCTCAAACGAGCAACAAAAGTCGTCGATGTTCGATGAATCGATAGTCGGGTGTCAGTCGATTTTGTGAGGTGTCTGAGTTGTCCAAGGAAATCGATCGATGGTCGATGGGGGAAAGAGGATGATGATGTGTCATGCCACATCATAATCCAAGTGTCATGTCACATTATCCAAGTTGACACCTCAGGATGATGTGTCATGACACGTCAACATCCATGTGTCATGCCACGTCAGCCAACAGAAGTGATCGATGGCCGATGGTCAAATCAGACGATTTGGGAAAGTGTATTCAACAACCATCGGGGATCATTGATCATTGATAGGTTGATGGTCGAGCATCGACCAAAGTTGTTGAGAGTTCCATTCACCAACAAAGGTCACCGACGGCCGACGACTAGGTCGACCGGTTTGGAGTTGTGTGCAAGTTGGTCGTTGAGGAGTTGGGCTAATCGTCGACGGTCGGGTTGGCAGTTTGGGGAAGTATTGTGCGTTCTAAAGGAGAAATTCAGTTGTCGATGGCCAATAAAGAGTATATCAATGGACGAGATTGCTTCCGACATGATATCAACGACGCATATTGCACATAGGCAAAATTGTTCCATAGTTAAAAAAATAAAAATAAAACCAGTCTGGAGCCATTTTCTTATTTTGGCCATAATTAGAACAAATTATATCAGATTTGGATGAAACTTATGGGTTTTTTCTGCAACGAGGAGGTATACAAAAACTCCATAGAAGGCCCTTGTCCAATTTTGCTTGAATTTGGCAGAAATTGTAAAATAGTGGTTTTTGAAGATATGGGTCCAGATCATTGACAAAAATCCAGATTAAGCCGAAACTCTTGGGGAGAGTACAAAAGGTAGACACCTTGGGATGATGTGTCACGACACATCAACATCCATGTGTCATGCCACGTCAGCCAACATAAGTGATCGATGGCCGATGGTCAAATCAAACGATTTGGGAAAGTGTATTCAACAACCATCATGGATCATTGATCATTGATAGGTTGATGGTCGAGCATCGACCAAAGTTGTTGAGAGTTCCATTCACCAACAAAGGTCACCGACGACCGACGACCGACGACTAGGTCGACCGGTTTGGAGTCATGTGCAAGTTGGTAATCGGGGAGTTGGGCTAATCGTCGACGGTCGGGTTGGCAATTTGGGGAAGTATTGTGTGTGCCAAAGGAGAAATTCAGTCGTCGATGGCCAATAAAGAGTATATCAATGGACGAGATTGCTTCCGACATGATATCGATGACACATATTGCACATAGGCAAAATTGTTCCATAGTTAAAAAAAATAAAAAAATAAAAACGAGTCTGGAGCCATTTTCTTATTTTGGCCATAATTAGAACAAATTATATCAGATTTGGATGAAACTTATGGGTTTTTTCTGTAAAGAGGAGGTATACAAAAACTCCATAGAAGGCCCTTGTCCAATTTTGCTTGAATTTGGCAGAAATTGCAAAATAGTGGTTTTGAAGATATGGGTCTAGATCATTAACAAAAATCCAGATTAAGCCGAAACTCTTGGGGAGAGTACAAAAAGTAGACACAGAAATAACCGATGAAGGAAATGAATAAATCCTATAGGGACACTGAAATAGGCCAAAATCCACTATTCTGGGCCATTTTTGGGGGATTTTTGAGATTTTCAGAGAAGGAAAAGTGACCCTAGATCACAAAACTGGAAAATTTTATTTCATCAATTTTTTATATACACATCAATACAAACAACTTTTGTTTAGTGAAATATTTCCATAATTGCACGGATTGAGAGATAGTTAGTTCTGCTAATTTTTCTAGAAGTGCACAGATTGTGAGAGAGCCAGTTTTGGTAACAATTCTAAGTCCAGAAAAATGAGTGAAAAAGGACAAAGTTGTAGATTCCAAATTGTTGTAGTTTTTGACTGGAACATCATATTGAAATTATGAGAGTTGTTATGAATTCCTTGTTGTTATTATTATCCATGTCTCATACAAAGTTTCTCCAATTCCTGACATATTTTCTTCTGCAGTTGACATAAGTTAGCATTTCAATAAACTTGCACCAGTAGAGAAAATGCACAAAAAGGGTTGCAAATGTTTTTTTCAAGAAGTCATAAATTTCAGCTCAGAGATCGGATTGGGGCATGAGTACAACCATTTTAAAGCTCTTTAAAAGAGGAATGCATCCAGGGAATCATAGTGTGAATTGATGAAATGCGTCCTTCATAAATTGATGAGGTAACAACATGTATTCTAATTAATGAAATGTTTTATAATACGCATGTTCTAACAGTAATTATTACATGCACGTTTCTTGCAGAATTAGAGGTACAGAAAGAAACCTTAGTTCTTATATGAGGAATTTAGTTATGGAATATGCTCATAGATCTTACAGCCATGAGAAAGAGATCATAGGTCTGCATGTTAGCATGGGGAATGTTGAGACAAAGTCAAATGGAAGAAGAGATAGGCAAGAGCATGTCACTATGAGAAGCTTGGATAGGGAAGTGCAGAGCTACATAGTCGATAATGAAAGGATTATGAAGACTTGGGAGGAGATATTTCAGAGCTTAAGCATGTTGCATAAGAAAGTTAACAAAGATTCAGGCACCAAGCAAGCAGCTAGTGTTAGACAAGTATCAACATTTAGACACCATAACAAAAGGGATGATCATGGAAATGATATGAAGTCAAGAAGCATGAGCAGGCGCCATCATTCTCGAAGGAAGTCCACTAGAATAACTCATGGAAGCTTAGGGCCAGGGAGTATTCCAAGTGTGTCTCTTGTTCGGAGGCAAAGAAGAAGGCCTGAGGCAAACATCTTGCAAGGAGAACTTAGGAAAATAAAGCCAGCTACTTTCAATGGTGAACACCGGAAGGGTGAAGAGGCCAAGGCCTAACTATTGGAAATGAAGAAATATTTCGAGTTGCATGATTACCCCTCCCGGGTAGAAGCTAGAATTTCCACCTACCACTTGTAAGGAAAGGTAGCCATGTGGTGGGATCAACTTAAGCAAGCCAAGAACCTTGATGAGAAGAGGATCTCATGGAGGTAGTTCAAAGGATATTTCCAAGAGAAATATTTTTCTTTGCATTACTATGAGAGAAATATGAAAGAGTTCTTTGAACTCAAGTTGGGAACCATGACAATGGAGGAATATGAGAAGTGGTTCTTTGAATTGTTGAAGTATGTTGACTTCATCAAGGATGAGAAGGTTAAAATCCAAAGGTTTCTAAGTGGGTTACCCTCCTTCTATAGTGACAAGATTCAATATGATAATCCAAATACTTTGGAGGAAACCATAAGGAGAGCAAGACACCTTTATGAGCAAAGCAAACGAAGGTCGGTTTTCCAAAAGGCTTGAAATGACAAGGTGAAAGGGAAAAAGGATCAAAGGCAGAAAGGTTTTAAGCCACCCTTTTTCATAAATAACTCCCAAGCAAATCAATAAGGTCAAGCAACCCAAAATGAGAAAAAGAATGTAGATCCATTTGGGAAAAAGCCAAGATAACATCCTGTTCAATGTTGGGAATGTGAGGGAAATCACTTATATAGGGATTGCCCTCACAAAGGAGAAAGAATGAGGATTGTCCACAACATTCAAGACGATGAAAAAGTGAAAGACATGGAGGAAGCATGCAAAGGATTTATGAAACCTTGGACAACAAGTAAGCAGAGTATCAATCCCCCATGATCGAATTGGAAGGTAAGATTGACAACCAACCCATAGCAATTTTGATTGATTCTGGAGCTAGCCATAGTTACATAAATGCTAACATTATTGAATGATTTCACTTGCAAAGAAGTAAGCATAAGAAATCTTGGTTAGTTTAGTTAGCCACGGTGTCTAAGAGGAAGATCAATGAGTTGGTTAAATATTGTCCGATAAACATGAATGGACTTAGCACAAAGGTAGATGTAAACATCATACTGTTGGATTCATATGATTGTCTAATTAGCATGAATTGGTGGGAAAAACATCATGTTGTCTTAGATTGTTACAACAAAACAATCACATGTCTTGATGAGGAAGGGCATGAAGGCAAGTTTCAACGCATTCCAAGAGTTGTAGTTGTTAGAGAGATTTCAACTATTTAGTTGAAGAAGATCTTTAGGAAGGGATTTTAGATGTTTGCAACCCATATGGAGGAGGAAAACAAAGACAAAGTGGCAAGGATTGAAGACCATCTCATCTTGAGGGATTTTGAAGATGTATTTAGAGAAATTCCAGGATTGCCAGCAAAGAGAGACATTGATTTCTCTATTGATTTGGTGCCACGACCTGCCCTAGTGTCTAAGACACCTTATGGAATGGGCACCCCATAACTAAAATAGCTGCATATGTATCTTGAAGAACTTTTAAAGAAGGGGTATATATGCCCAAGTGTGTCACCTTGGGGAGCCCCATCTCTTTTTGTGAAGAAGAAGGATGGAACCTTAAGGCTATGTATTGATTTCAAACAACTTAATTGATCCAGATTTAGGAGCAAAACAAACTGATTATAGATTGAATACCATAAACACAGAGATAGGAAGAATAACACAAATATTCAGTGAACAATATCTTCTATTAAATAATGAAATAGGTTGAAATTGTAAAACTGCGGAACTAAAACTTGCTCGAATGGTGGTAGTTATCTCCGAGAAGAGATGTGGCTGCTACGCGCATCCTTCTGAGCAAAATGGATTACAATGAGGCTCCATAGGCCCTTTTCATATGACTCATGAATGCCAAAACCCTAGACATCCAAAAACCTAACCCTAGAAGGTGAAACACCAAAAGTCATGTGGGCCCTATGGGTAAGTTGGTGTAATTTGGTACCTCAACTTCCTAGGGTCATAACTTATGCATACGACCTCTATTTTAGGTGTGTGATAGCCCGTTGGAAAGGTCTTTCAAAGAACTACACATTCAACCATAAGAGTCTACTTATTTTATAGTTTGACTGTGGCGAGCTAGAAAAAAACAATGTTGAGGGCCCCAAAACAACCCTGAAAGTACAGCAAGATGTGTTGACATGAAAACATACAAAATAGGCCAGTTGGATTAGGTGAGAGGCCACTCATATCCACCTAGAGAATGTGTGAGGCTTCAGACAGTCCTAGAAGTGTAAAACTCACAATTATAAAGTAGTACAAAAAGATGTGCTGAACAAAAAAGGACACGAGGAGCTAGTTGAAATAGGTGGGTGGTCACCAATATCCATCCAGATCAATCCTCCCCCCTAGGAAGCAATGGTCTCCACTGCATTGAGTTCCCCCATCAGGTGAGAAAACTTCTACTAGATTTGGCCCCAGGTGAGCCACTTGCCTTGGTGTAGGATTTGCCCTGCCTTGACAACCCGATAAAGCTGGATCTGATGTTGGCGATTGCCCTTGACCTGTGTGTCCACTATTTGATCGGTGGATGCTTGTTCCATGCAGTCAGGGTTGAGTTCTATTGGTGTCAGTTGTTCAATGATCTCAGAGGTGTCCAATAATGGTGGAAAATATGGCCGAAGGAGGTCCACATTGAATATTGAATGCAGACCAAGGAAGGGTGGAGTGTTGAGCTCAAAAACAATGCTACCCACAGCCTTGGTGATAGTGTAAGGCGAATAACGAAGTGGCCGAAGATTTCGATGGGGCCCAGTGAGACACTCCTTCTACAAATGTAACCAGACTTTGTCACGAACCTAAAACTGGTATGGTACCCTATGTTTATCATGGCGCTGCTTGTACTTAGCATTGGATTTCTGCAAAATCTCCTGGACATGTTGGCAGATGTGTTGAATCCGCTCAATGAATTTGGTGGCTTTGTCGACCGCATATTGATCAGGTGAAGAGTCTGTCTGTGCGGTGGCAAGAGGAAGTGCGACATCAATGGGTCCCAAGGGTTGGAATCCCAGACCCACCCGAAATGGGCTATGGTCGGTGGAACTATGGAGAGCCCTATTGTAACTATGTTGGACATATGGGAGACTCTTGTCCCATGTACGTGGATGCTTAGAATTGTACATGCGTAGGATGTGCACAATCATCCAATTAACGACCTCGGTTTGGGGGTGGAAAGAAGTGGATTTTGTGAGCTTGGTGTCAAACAGAGACCAGAGACACAACCAAAAGGTGTTGAGGAACCGATTTTCTCAGTCGGAGATGATGGTCCATGGTATCCCAAAGTGAACCCAAACGTATTCGAAGAAGAGCTTGAAAGTATCGACTGTTGTGATAGTCTTCTTACAGGCTGTGAGGATGGCCATCTTCGAAAACCGATCAACAACCAAAAACACACAGTCATTTTCGGGCTTGGTGGATGACAAACCAGACATGTAATCCATGGATATGGACTCCCATGACTTCACAGGAATAGGCAGAGGGGTGTATACGCCTTGCTTCTTGATGGTCGGCTTGGCAATGGCGCAGGAAATGCAAGATCTGATATACTTGCTGACGTCCATTCAAATTTTTGGCCAATAAAAATTCTTATGAAGGACGACCACAGTTTTCTCTACCCCAAAATGTCTTACCACCCATTGTAGTGGGCTTCCCAAATCAGCTTTGCACGCTCGCTTGTAGGAACACAAAGATGGCTCAGGTGGCATAAGAGTTCATCCTGAATGTGAAAATCAGTGACAGTGGCACCTGTACCTAAGAGCTAATATGTGGTGGCAAAGTCCGGATCTTGATGGTAAAGTTGGGGCCACTCCGACATTTCATGTCCACGGGAATGGAGCACAGTGGTAAGTGCAGCCACAGGAGGCCGACTGAGGCAGTCAACGACACGATTGGATATACCTGTCTTATACTTGATGTTGAGATGGAACTGCTACAGGTAGGTGGACCACTTATGATGGCGGTCATTCTATAATTTCCCCTATGTCTGTATGAACTGTAGAGGCTTGTGATCAATGTGTATGATCGTCTATGTCCCCAGAATGTAATGTTTCCATTGACGACAGGCTTGTACAATGGAATACATTTCCTTTTCATAGGTTGGGTATTTACGGACAGTATCGGAGAGCGTCTCACTATGGTATGCCATCCAATGCCTGTGCTGAGTGAGAACTGCGGCCACAACATAGTCAGATGCATCAGTCTCAATCTCGAATGGTTGTTGCAGATCGGGCAAGGAGAGTACTGGAGCTGAGAACAAATGATGTTTCAGATCTTCGAATGCTCATTATTTGTCCTTCCCCCACATGAAATTGGCCCTACCACCACCCTTGGTCACCTAGTTGAGGGCCCAGACAATATGGGAGAATCCCAACACGAACCGTCGGTAAAAATTGGGAAGTCCTAAGAAGCTCCAAAGCTCGGTCAGTGTGGTCGGGGTTGGCCAGTCACAAATGACTTGGATCTTAGTTGGATCAACATGTACCCCATGCTCATCAACAATGTAGACTAGGTATTGGACCTTGTTCATGCCAAAAGAGCATTTTTCCAAGTTGGCATAAAGCTTGTGCTGTCGTAGAGTGCTCAAAACCTGTTGAATATGCCGCATGTGCTCCTCCCACATTCTGTTGAAGATGAGGATGTCATCCAAATATACTACCACAAAGGAGATGGTGAAGGGTCTCAATACATCGTTCATCAACCTCATGAAAGTGGCTGGTGCATCTGTTAGGCCAAAGGGCATGACTAGCCATTCATAGAGACCTTCCTTAGACTTGAAGGTTGTCTTTAAGACATCTGTTGGTTCGATGGGAACCTAGTGGTAGCCAGACTTCAGGTCAATCTTGCTGAACAACTTTGCCCCCTTGAGCTGGTCAAGAAGGTCATCAATCCTAGGAATGGGATAGCGGTTCCTGACTATGATTTTTTTAAGGATCTGTAATCAATGCAAAGTCGCCAAGTCCTGTCCTTCTTCTACACCAGTACAATCGGGCTTCCGCAGGGGGAGTATTTGGGTCTGATGTGCCCCTTTTGAAGAAGCTCTTGGATATGACACATGATTTTGTCATTCTCCAAAAATGAGTGTCGATAGACTGGTCCATTAGGTAGAGGTGCACCAGGGGTTAGATCAATTGGATGCTTGACTTGGAAGTGTGTCGGTACCCTTGTAGGTGAGACGAAGATGTCTCTGTATTCTTCCA
>SNQJ01S0113734.1:28362-39380 GCA_010110895.2 Picea sitchensis
TTTGTTTTAGGCACGTGATAGCCCGTTGGAAAGATCTTTCGGAGAACTACACATTATGTCATCAGACTCTAACTCCGTCTATAGTTTGACTATGACGAGCCAAAAAAACAATGTTTAGGGCCCCAAAACAACCTTGAAAGTACAACAAGATGTGCTGACATGAAAACATACAAAATAGGCCAGTTGGATTAGGTGAGAGGCCATCTGTATCCATATGGAGAATGTGTGAGGCCTCAAACAACCCCAAAAGTGTAGAAATCACCATTAGAAAGCAGTACAGAAAGACGTGCTGAACAAAAATGGACACGAGGAGCTAGTTGGAATAGGTGGGTGGCCACCAATATCCATCTGGATCATTAATAAGGTTGCCATAAAGAACAAGTATCCTTTGCTAAGAATTGACGATTTGTTTGATTAGTTGAAAGGAACAATAATATTTTTGAAGATTGACTTGAGATCATATTATCATAAAGTAAAGATAAAAGAAGAAGACGTCAACGAGACAATATTCAAAACAAGATATGGGCATTATGAATTCACGGTAGTGCCATTTGGGCTATCAAATGCCCCAACAATTTTTATGGACCTGATGAATGGAGTGTTTAGGGAGTACCTGAACAAGTTTGTAATTGTGTTCCTAGATGATATCCTCGTCTACTCTAAATCAACAGAGGAACATGAGCACCATTCAAGAATGGTATTGTAATTTTTAAGAGTGCAAAAATTGTATGCTAAGCTAAGTAAGTGCATCTTTTACCGAAAGAAGATTCACTACTTGGGGCATATAATTTTAACAACAGGGATAGAAGTTGATCCTGAGAAGATAGAGACCATTAGAGGATGGCCAGTGCCAAAGACTGTGACAAAGGTTAGATCATTCATGGGTCTTTCGAGTTATTACTGAATCATAAAAGGATTTTCAAAGATCGCAAGTCCAATCACTTCCTTACAAAAGAAGGGAGTGAAATTTGAATGGACTTCCAAGCGTGAATAGAGTTTTCAATAGTTGAAGGGAATATTGACAAGTGCACCAATATTGAAGATTGCATATCCAAATGAATATTTTTTTGTGTGCATTGATGCATGCAATGAAGGAATTGGTGGAGTTCTCAGTCAAATGGACCATGTTGTATGCTATGAGTCCAGAAAATTAAAAGAGCATGAGAGGAATTATGTTGTACGCGAATTGGAGTTAGCAACGATTGTACATGCATTGAAAGCATGGAGGCATTACCTTATGGGTAATAAATTCGAGCTAAGGACAAACCACTGTGGTTTGAAGCATTTGTTTGGAAAACCAACACTAAATGCTAGAAAAACTAGATGGTTGGAATTTCTAAGTGAATATGACTTCGAAATTAAGCATATAAAGGGCAAGGAAAATCAAGTGGTTGATGCACTCAACATGAGAGCTCATGAAGTGCATATTGCAGTCATCAACATGTACAGGACAGATCCGAAAGACAAAATCATTGCAGCAACAATTTCAGATCAACACTATGTGAAAATAAAAGAAGCATTACAACAAGGCAATTTTCAACATAAATTTAATTATTATGAGTTGAAAGAAGATGAAATTTTCATGTATAGTGGTAAGGTCTATGTGTCGAATTCCAATGAGCTGAAAAATGCAGTGTTGAAGGAGATGCATAATGTGCCATATGTTGGGAACCCAGGATATCAAAAAACAATTGCAGCAGTAAGAAGCCAATATTTTTGGTCAAGAATGAAGAAAGAAGTGGCTAATTACATAGCCAGATGTCTATAATGTCAAAAAGTGAAGACATAGCATAGACATCCGGTAGGTTTTCTACAACCATTTCCCATTCCGGAATGGAAGTGTGAAGTTTTCACAGTTGATTTTATTACTAATATTCCCAAAACAGTGAAGCAACATGATTCCATCATGGTGGTGGTGGACAAATTGACTAAAGCAACACATTTTATTCCGGTAAAGTCTACACACAAGGAAGCAAATATTGTAGATATGTACATGAAATAAGTTGCTAGGCTACATGGGGTACATAAAGCAATAGTTTCAGACATAGATCCAAAGTTTACTTCCAATTTTTGGAAGGTTTTTTTCAAGGGCTTTAAAACAAATTTAAATCTTAGTACCACATATCATCCAGAGTCATATGGGAAAACATAAAGGAATAACATAGTAATTGAAGACATGCAGATCAACCATAAAATGGAAAGATTATATTCATTAAGTTGAATTTGCCTACAATAATGGGTATCAGGCCTCATTGAAAATGAGTCCATTTGAGACATTGTATGGCAGAAAATGTAACACTCTAGTGAGTTGGGATAATCCAGTAGATAGAGCAGTTGTTGGGCTAGAATTGTTAAAAGAAAGGGAAGATCAGATGGACAAGATAAAACCGAATTCAAAGGATGCCCAGGATAGACCGAAGAGTTATGCAGACATGAACAGAGTTTTAAGAGACTTTAAAGTGGGAGAACATGTGTTTTTGAAAGTGAAGGCAAAGAGAAGTTCATTAATATTAGGAAGTTGCCCGAAGTTGGCAACAAGATATTGTGGGCTTTTTGAAATATTAGAAAAGATAGGGCCAGTTGCAGACATGTTAGCTTTCCATGCATGCATGAGAGTGCATAATGTATTTCATGTGTCATTGTTAAAGAAATATGTGCTTGATCCTAACCACATAATTGATTGGAATGTGATCCAAGTGAAGCATGAAGGGGATTTCTAGGTGGAACTAGTACGCATCTTGGACCGGAAAGTCAAAGTGCTCATAAAAAAATCCACATGGATGGTAAAGGCTCAATGGACCTCATATGGTCCTAAAGATTCTACATGGAAGCATGAAGAAAACATGCGAGCAAAATACGTGCAAATTTTTTATAGTTTTGAAGAAAACATAATGCAAGACTCCATTTTGAGCAGCTAAAATTTTGGAACCACATCTCATAGTCCTAGCCAACTACGTTGGGGACATTGATAAAATATTCGCTCATTCCTTGGGTTATCTCTGATAAACGAATGGTGCATTCCTTGGGTCGATGAGTTGAGAGGAACATGAGATTTTGGTTGGAGCTGCTGCTGGAGTTATTAAATTGCAGAATTTTATTTTCCAAGTATTGTGATGTAATTTGCATATATGTATATCGACATAGAGTGCACCGAGGACAACGCACAATTGTAGGGGAGGGGGAATGTAACATCCCCACTATGATCCGCAGTTTAATTAATGCTTATGTAGATATAATGTGTGGCTATTGCCAAAGCAATGTAATATGTGAATTGTATATCAATGTTTTAATAATAAATATGATGTAAGTTTCTAAGGGGACATGGACAAGATATGGGGGTTGAATTAATCCACAAGAGGGGGGAGTGTCTAAGATAATGGCCAAGAGGGGTCCAAGGGGGGATTTCCCATGTATATTAATGCAACCCATTTTCGTAAATTTGTTGTTTGTATATGAAACTTCCCATTTCCGATTGAGTGTTCCCAAATCCAATTATTGAATAGATGTAAGAGGGTGGGTGTGAGTGGTCACATCCCAAATATATTGGGCACATGGGGGTTGAGTACAATCATCTTGGGGAAGAGTGTGAGTCAAGAAAGGCAAGACGAAGAGAGGAAATTTGCATGGGTTGGGACAATAGTTTTTAGTTAGTAAAGTTTGTGCATGGGAAGCAAGTTGATCTAGGTGGATATCAGTGACCACCCACCTATTCGAACTGGCACAAAATAGTCTTTTGGCAACTTATTATTTCTAGCAGGTTTTCATTTCCTAAACTTCCAGGGGCCTTTTGAGGGCCTAAATGAAGTTTTTTCGGTATCAAGCAACTTAATGATGGCTAAAAACTTTGATTGAGCACCCAAAATGAATCTCCTTGACGATAGCTTTCTAACGAGCTATCGTGTGCCCAAAACGGAGATCATATGCCAAAGTTACGCCCCCGGGAAGTTGATACACCAAACTACCCAAAACAGGGTTCACAAAACCGTTGGCTTTTCATCTTCTGGGGTTAGGGTTTTGGATTTTCTTTATGTTAAAAAGGCCTTTAGAGCCTCATTGTAATCATATTCTTGTGAATGTGAGTAGTTGTTAGATCTCTTCTCAAATATAAGCTACCACCATTCTAGCGAGTCTTTCACTCTGTATTTCTACAGTTTTGTACATTTTGCTCATTAATAAAAAATTGTGTATTAATATATCCCTGTGTTTATGGTTGCATCTCTGATATATTTATGTTATATTATTGGATATCTAAGATATCTCTGTACATTTCTTTATTATATTTTCGCTCTCATTTCATGCCGAAAATAATCCAGATCTCAAGTAGAGAGCAAGAAACAAGGCTTGAAGCGGATGCAACCATGGAGGGAAAATTTTAGAGCATGTTGGAGCGAATTGGATACAAAAAATTGAAGAACCAGGTTGTTTGGCCTAAAGAGTGAATTCCTCTGTGAGTTTCACTAAAACAAAAAGTGTTGTTGTTGGTTTGTTGATAGTTTTCCTCGCAACAATTTCCTTTGAGTTCCCAGCTAAGAGATTCAGCTTCTTGTGCTAGAGAGACCTTGATAAATAAATGGGATGCGCGAGGGACTGAGATCAATGAAGGGGTACATTCTCTGGGTTGGACAAGTCAAGAGGAAGAGAGTTGGTGTAAAATCGATATAGTTGTAGGAGAATATCAGTTAGGTTGAGAGTTTTATGAGTTGTGAGTGGACTGTGAGAGACCACCCTCTTTTGTGGATTACTAGCCTCAGCTCGGGGGTGACTGGCTACTGAGATTTGGAACAATCAGTCTATGGTTGGGTGGAACGTCCGTCCCAAGCAGCTAGTTGCACAACTCTTGTTTAAATATAAGTTTTTATCTTGTTATTGTGTTATTTACATGTGTTATTGTTGTGCATGAACTCTGTGTAAATGATAATGATTTATATGTTGTTGTAACGAGTTATTTAGTTGCATTTCATGTCGATTATTAGCATGATGTAGATACATCTATTCTATGGTTGTAGACAATAGCTAAATATGCTTTAAATTCGTAGTTGTAAGCTACAGGAAATTGACTAACAGTAAAATAATTAATTTAGTTAGTAGAAATTTTATTTTTATGTTTATTCTGCACCGTAATGTCCCTTGGTTGGGATGGGGGGATGTTAAGATAACCGCAAAGCACAGAACCGAAATCTATGATAATCACCCCTTTATGGAAGTAGTAAACTACCTAGAGAAAGATAGGGGCCTGTAACTGAACAAACCACTACAACTTTCAATTTTCCAAGACAAACCCGAACATCAAAGCAAAGGCAAGCTTGAGATACAACCCATAACTCTAATATGCATAAATAATTAAGTTAATGTCATGCAAGTCAACCCAAAAGGAAAAGGTGGTGAGTGGGGGTTAAAACATGTTCATGTGATACAAAAACCACAAACAAAAATTCAATAAAAAACTGATATAGTTGTGCTAGCCACAATTGTGGTATATTCACCATCCATGTAATAATCAAGTCTTTGCTTACTCCATCACCAAACCAATGGCATCAAAGACAACCAAAACCATAGCTAAACCATGTCATAATCATTTATTTGTTGTTATAACTAAGGCAGTAATAGGACAAGTAAGAAATGGATGGTGTTGGGAAAATCTAAATCAGAGATGATTTAGTTAAAATTATGTTAAAATAGAACCAACTTGGGGAAGGAAAGATGCCTTGAGATAAAAATACTAGTTACAACACCATATCAAGTACTTGCAACAACAAGTAGAACTACATAAACAACTTGAGGGCACAATGGTGGTGACCATTTAGCCTATAAATAACACGCAGTTGCAGCTGAAAATACCAAATAAATGATACCCAATAATTGCATATGGCCCATGGCTCTAATAACAATAAACCCATATGCAGTTACACCCCAAAATTAACTCATTCACCAAATATTGCAAATAAATAAAATTAGAGCTTCTAGAAATCATAGATAAAATATTTTTGCAAAGTCTGAATAAACAGACTGGTACATATTCCAATCCAGACAATCAATAGTGGAAACAACCCTTTACCTATTAACTTAAAAAACAAATAGTTAGTGAAAGCAAATAGTAGTGATGAGCCTACCCCCTTCCAACACGAGTTCAAACTAGGAAAGTCGAGCTCTACTTCCATCCAACAAGTGACTTGAATCCCAAACCCAAAAACTAGAGCAGTGACATGGTGTTGAGAAGCCAAGCACCACATGGGTGTAAACACTCTTAGAAAAATAATTGCATTAGGGTAAACCAAGCTAGGGTGGGAATTCCCCTTGAAAATCAAAGGCATCACATATCCCAACAACTCAAGCAAATGACATAAGATACCAAGAGAGCACAACAAAGGTAGCAAGGGATAAGTCAAGATCATCACAAAGCCTACCATCATTGGATCAAGGAGTGAGGACCCAAATAAAAATAAGGGAATGTATGCATGTAAGGGATTTTAATCCATGAAACTAGCTTGTGTTAAATCAAAACAAATCCCTAAAAGGTTGCATTGCAACCAAGGCAATCATCTATGCAAAAAATTGCAAAAGTTTCTAAATTTCAAGCTTGCAATCATGTGTGTTAGGTAATCAATGTGAGGGGTACAACTTACTAGGTAGGCCAAAACATACACCATGTCTCTACCATCATATGACACCATGATCAAAGGCACAAAAACCAAAGTCCTCCAAGTTAAGACATTTCAAAAGTGTTAGGTGTTCAACCTACCAACCTTTTAATCAAAGCTCTTGAGTATTGAATCATGAAACCCTTCCAACATTGCATGGGGTATATAAAATGTAGGGCAACCACCCAAATCATTGCACTTGAATTTTGCCAAGTGTTTATGCATGACCTAACAAAAAAAATTCAATATGTCAATAATGTAAGCCACCACAACCATATCAAGAACGAAGAGTTGGAACCAACAATACCACACGTGCAAGTCATAAAAAAAAATTGCATAGACATGTCAACTGAGGTGCCCAAAACACCAAGTTCACCAACCATGTGACAATGAACCAATCATAATTGTGCAGGTGGCAAATGCCATCAATAGTTAAAAAGCATCATGGTCACAAAATAGTGCTAGTAGGGGAATAAAACACGTGGTGTTTCAAGTGTTAAAGATATGTCATACTGACCATCGGTGTCTAATGTGCAGGTGCAATATGTGTCATAATTATGAATCAATGGGTACATTATCACCGCAACCACCACCATCTAGATAAGTAACATCGCACAAAAATGAAGCATTGAATAAAGATGTTAAAAACCACATAATCACCACGTGCCAAGTGAAGTAAAACCAAACCAATAAATATTGTTTTGCTTCCAACACTCCCATGAAATTGCAATCATAATTGTTGATTCATGGGAATGCCATCTTTTTATACCCATTTCCCCTCACTTTTAATCCCTTTTCCTCTTCATCATTACCCTTTATTAATCATTTTAATGCTTATTTCTGGGATTTTTTTTTAAAGTGTTTTCCACCGCATTTCTTAGTATTTCATTGAATTTTGGTTAACATTAGGGAGAATTACCATAAAGTCATGGCTAATATGATGACAATTTGTTGCGCGTTTACAAGTTGATGTTGCTCGAAGTCCCCTTTCAGGTTCAAGAAGACAAATTGTTTGGATCTAGTACGTGCATTTTATGAATATTTGGTCGATTGGCACATAGATGCAGGATGATGGTTCATGTCCAAAGCTATAGAGAAGGATTATTATTATGGGACCACACATCACTTTCACGAAACCAACACTAGAATATTGGAGGAATTTTTGGGATATAATTTAACTTGGGAATTTATTAATAAAAATGCCACGAATTCAAGCATCCAATAATCAAGTCAACAACAATTAGAAGGTATCCAAGCTTACAGTCAAATAATTAACGGAGGAGCCACGAATTTGGTGTTATATCCATTTGGGGACGTTCATAGAAGACAAGATATATCGTTTTAAATGCTAGATAGCATATTTCTAGATACCCACGTTTGCAAACACATTTTTCCCTATATTTGTGGGATCCAAATCCGTTTTGATAGCTACAACTCAAGAGGAAAACAAATTTTGACATCTCCATGACTCTTGGATGTATTTTGGGCAAGTTTTTATAAGCCACACAATCAATCACAAATTTGACAACCTATGGTATTCTAAATTTGATGGGGTTAGCTAGAATCTTAAGAGGCAAATTGGCATTTGTAAAGTCTATCTTATAGGAAATTATAATATATTGGTATTCACTGGCTCACATTCCAAAATGCATATTAGAGAAGGAACGAAAGGCGTGCTTTGATTTTCTTTGGAGAGGGGTAAATAATAAGGGTGTTTCACATTTAGCAAAGTGCCAAACTATAGCTAAGCCGAAGGAAGAGGGCAGTTGAGACTGAAGTAGATACATGTTTCTAGTACTTCTTTTGTTGCTAAAACACTTTGGAATTTGATCAGTAAGGATATTATGGAAAAGGATCATTATACAAAAATACATCGCTCCTGTTACTTTTATGGATTGGCCGAGAAGTGAAAGAAAATGTATAAAAAATGTTTTTAACCAATGCAAAGCTTTAGTACTAACATTTCTGATTATTGGGACATATCTAGCTTGGAAAGTGGGTGATGGTTCACATGCAAGAGTTGGGGTAGATGCTATTGTGGGTTGTAGCAATGAAGTATTTATACCTGTGAATTTGCTACAGGAACTATATGGTATAAGTTGGTGTACCCTAAATTAGGTTGGGAATCTTGTATCCACCAACATAAGACATCAAGGTTGACTATCTACATGGAGTTTAAGGTTGGAAGAAGAACATGAAGTATCATAGAATACTTATCAGTGAAAGTTAAGAAGGGCTCATTTTAGAATAAAAGAGGATACATATGTATTGTCCAGGCCATAAATAAGACAGGAGGTAGATATACTGCTATATTAGGATAAATAGTATTATAGGATAATGAACAATGGGAAGATTAGTGGCGGTGGTCTAAAAGATCGATGGTAAATTCACGTATGAAGACAATTATTTTTGATGTGGTTAGCCTTGAAAAATAAAGTACCAACTTGCGAGATGTTCTAGAAGTGTAATAAGCAGGGTCCTATTATCTGCGTTCTTTGTAAATAGGGGGAAGAAACTGCCACTTATCTTTTTATTGATTCTATTTTTGCTTAGTAGATATATGGAGGGGATATGGGTTTTTGGATAGGGCTCAACTATATATAGGGAGGGACTTGTATTGACGAATGTTTAAAGTATTGGTTTGATTGGCACGTATTAAATTAATATAAAACTATTCCCTTTTTGGTACTTTAGGGCATATGGACTTCTCTCTATGCACTCTTATTTGACAATAGAACTATGTGTGATCTTTAATTAGTGAAAAAATACTCAAAGTAAAAGTGGTGTTGGGCAGATTGGGCAGGTACTAATTGACAAGTCCTTCCCATGGGGTTTTCTTGATGGGGCCTATCAGGGGCCAAAGTCTACTTGTAGTTTTTGGGGTATTTTACATATTTCAGACAACATCCTTTTCTCTTTTAGAGCATGTTTAGGAAGGTATTCTAATAAATATGGTGAATTAATGGCTTTGAGAGAATTACAGATGACAACTTTAAACAAAGGGATCTAACAATTATAGGTATTTAGGGACTCACTTCCAGCTATCAAATGGATGAATAATCAACAACTTATTCATAACATCTCTGATCTGGATTATTTTTGGAATGAAATGAAAGCAGAGATATTACAATGAAATACACACAAATATTTCCAGAAATAGAGAAATACAACAATACATGATTTCTATTAATGAAAGAAATGCAGAGAGACTGTAAAAATACAAAGTGAATGAACCTGCTAGAATGGTGGCAGCTTATCTCTAAGAAGAGATGTGATGGCTATGTTCATTCACAAGAAGATGAGTACAATAAGGCTCTGAAGGATTTTTTACGATAAACATGAATTCCAAAACCCTAGACATCCAAAAACCTAACCCTAGGAGATGAAGCACCAAAAGTCATGTGGGCCACGTTGGGGTAAGTTAGTACATCAACTTCCCGGGGTCATAACTTTTGCATAGGATCTTTGTTTTAGGTGTGTGATAGCCCGTTGGAAAGGTCTTTTCGAGAACTACACATTATGCCATCAAACTCAAACTTGATCAACAACTTGACTATGGAAAGCCTAAAAAATGTTGTTTAGGGCCTCAAAACAGTCCCAAAAGTACAAAAAGATGTACTGACATGAAAACTGCCAAAATAAGGCAGTTGGAATAGGTGGGCAGCCACCAATATTCACATGGATGCTATGGAGGGCTTCAAGACAACCTCAAAAGTATAGAACCCACAATTACAAAGAGATGTCACCATTACATAGAAACATGTTGAACTAAAAACTGTCAAGATGAGCCAAGTGGAAATTGGAACAGGTGGGTGGCCACCAATATCCACCTGGATCAATCCTCCCCCTTAGGAAGCAATGGTATCCATTGTGTTGAGTTTCCGAGGAAGAGGGGAAAGAATTTCATGAATCTGAATCTTGGTGAGCTGCTTTCCTTGTTGGAGAAGTTGCGTTGCTTGGCCTGTGGAAGGCTGCCATGAACTTGTTGTTGGTGGGGTTGAATCGGTTCCACCAACCTATTGTATCTTAGCTTAACGAGGCATTGTGTAGGCACCATCATAGGTAAAGAATCAATATCTTCTTTCCCTTCTGTAATATGCTTCTGCCAGATAGAAGGTGTTGAGGCTGCAGTGGTTGTAGTGGCCTTATGTTCATCCTTTGAACAGACTGTGAAGAAACTGAATTTTGTAGTATTAGATATTACCTTGTGACACTATTTCGGTGGAACAATAGCCAGAACTACCTCTAGTATCTTGTAGAGATGACCCCCTAGAGTAATAATGATACAACGGGGTCGAGACTCATAAACAACATGATGTTTCCACATATATGGTTGGCCCAAAACAACATCACAAACATCAAGAGGGGAAACATCACACA